>OY728134.1:1251506804-1251561606 GCA_963277665.1 Viscum album
CTAATAATATCATCATAGTTTTTGACAAAACATATTTGTGAAGATAATTAAAATTAATTACAATGATTAATATTAAATTAAGCTTAGTAAGGGAATAAAACCTAATATTAAGGCCTAATATTACCTAGAAACTTGTCAAAAATCCATTTTATGGTTGTATTTCGAACCTATATTCCCTTTAATTTATTTTGGAAATTTTTTGGATCCACTTTCAATAAAAAACGTGGGTGGGGATTCTATTTTTCAAAATATTATAATAGTGTCACTCCTCCTCCATTATAATTAGCCCCGTCTCCTCCAAATTCCTCACACCTCTCAAGCCACTTTGGCCCAACCGAAATCTAACCAAATATCTCCAAAACAACCCTCACTCCATCCTTTAATATTACCTTTGGTAGAAATTGTAACACCCCGAGATTTTATGAAAAATATTCTTTCAATATCATTGATGTCTTGTGTTGTATGCTAAAAAAAGATTACCTTGTGCTTCACGCAACATCGTATGAGCTTGTAGTATACACAACACTATTACTGGATCATGTTACACACAATTTTGATAGTAGTTATTCTAGGAAACATTGAGTGTATATATATATATATATTCAATGTATAAATGAAATATGATTGGATTCTATTATAAGAAACAATGGAGGAGTCTTACACAACACACATCCCTGACTTGGCTTGCATTACACGCAATCATGACTTTCCTCGACAGCATATGTTGTATGCAATACCAGGTTTCACTAAACAACGATATATGGTTAAAATATTATTAAAACTTGCCGTTATGAATAGTAATAACCACTTTTTGAAATTTTGTAAATTTCAGCTTTCAAAATGGACTTCATTTTTGGATTCAGAATATCGAAATTAGCCTAGGGTAAAATTATGGTATTTTTCTGAAAACATTCAATTTTTGATGAATAGTGAAAACACTGGGTTACTATTTAAAAACCGACTTTTTATTTAAATTATTATTTGTTTTATTTGAATTTATTTTAGGTCAAAATTGACACATAATACCTATATAAGTTCAATGTAATTCATTAGAGTCATTTTATAATAATTTTAGATATATAAAAATTTTATTGAACTTTTTACCGTCTTTATCCACCTCCTAGGAGAATTTGCAAATTTACATTAAACTTAATTTTACCACTTTTGTGAATGGAATTTCAAAAATCTTAGAGACACGGTTGATTTAAGTAATTAAACTGTGGTTCAATTAGATGAAAATAATTTTAGGTGAATAGTAGCTTTTTTACTTTTATTTTCCACGGTTAAAAGTAAATAGGGTAATTAAGGGTAAAAATAATATTATTATTACCCTAACATTGTCCTAATTCTACTGGATAAGTGTAATTAGACCAAAAACAACCTTAGGAAAAAAATATGACCATTTAGGCCCACTTGGATTAGATTAGGACATTTATTTTTAATTTATTTAAAGAAGGGTTAAAATAGTAAAAATCAATGTTTAATAAGTAAATAATTTTTAATATAGGGTTATACATAAGATAAATTTGACTATAAATATTAATTAGAAAGATAAAAATAGTTCCTACATAATTATATTTTATTTGTAATTTTTAGACTTTAAATAATATAATTTATTTATGACACAATGATGATGAAGTAATTATCTTATTAATGAAATATTGACATAATTGATGTTATAAATACCCAAATAAATGTAATTTGAGACTTTTTATGAATTATAATTATTTTATATGTTAATATGACAAGTTAGTATTGATTTAATTAATTTTATTCATATTAATCATTCTTTTATGATTTTCACAAAAATCAATTTCCAAATTGTGTCAAAATTGACATAAAATAGTTTTTAAAACAAATATTATATTATTAATTGTTATTATTTTACTAAAAATCTAAGTTTCGGCCACGATACGTATATCATGATAGGTGTATAATTAATGGACCACTTGGGGGTCTCTTGTATGTATATGGTATGATTATTAACTACATAATATAAAAATACAAAGTGACATGGTAAATGTCAATCTAATTAACTGAGAGTTAAAACTAAAAGATAAGGTTAATATAATGACCTAAACTTGTCTAAATTATATTGGATGAGATGATTTAGACCCATCCCCATATTAGATTATAAGTATATCAATTTGGAGATATTAAAAACCGAATATGACTTTATAATAAAATAATATTTTCAGTTATTCCAAAGGTGCCCCTCTCCTCCCTTATAAAAGGGCACCTCCTCCCTCTCTTCCTCACACCATTTTGAGCCTTGATGCTCGGCCAACCCATGCCAAATTATCTTATCCACTTCCCTAGAAACATCCTAGAGGTCCTGGGCTTCTTCAAAGACCACATGTAGTGCCCTAAGAGGAGGTCTCAAAGAGGTGCTTCAAAGAAGAGGTAATGTCCGTTACCGATTCATTCAACTTTATATCTTCTTCTACTTATTCTTCTTTAGTTGTTTCATTATGAAGTAAAAACATCAGTATCACTAATATACTGATATGTTATTTTAAGTATGAAACAACCCTATTTCACCATCTATCCATCCTACAGAAAACGAAATCACCGCGCGTGCGTACGTACAGAATACCGTCTCCACGCCGTGGTGTAATCTGTTTTTCCAACACTACCTTACTTGGATGGGTATAATGGTGTAAAGAATAACTATACATAGTTATTATAACATCATAATGGTTATGATATACTGTATCATCCTATAAAATTCAATTCAATAATTATGGGAACGATATCATCACTCGTGCGTACGTACGGACTACCGTCTCCACGACGCGATGAGATTCATTATCCACGTTAACCATTTAAGAATGATTATAAAGTATATATATAAGCAATAATAATGAAATATATGACATTATAAATGTACTGGATTTATGTATATATATATATGTATGTCATCTACTTAATTCCATTCAATTCAATAAGGAAATGAAAACAGCGTTCATGCGTACGTACGGCCTACCGTCTCCATGAACGGTGTATTTCATTCCATTTATCGATCTATTATATATATGTATATTCTAAATATATATTATATATAAATAATGTTTTAAATTCTGGATGTAAGTAACCATGATCAAAGTAATCATATGAATAATTACATGTTAAAACACGAACGACAGATGAAACGATTTTACCCAAAATGCTACTTTAACATTAATTTAGAAAAGAATTGGAAATATAAAGTCATAAGTGAACCATGTATGATATTGTAACAATGAATATGATTCTATAATAAGTCAATGACATTTTTTAAATCATTATACAAGAGGTTCAGATCCATACAAATCATATCGGACCTAAGGTAAGGGATAATTTCACAAATCTCATTTTTATCCGAGATTACATATTCGTAAGTATTTACTAGGGTTATTGTTATCATCCATGTCCATGTTTTATAAAAGTATTTTCATGTATGTTAAATGTCATTTTTACCCATTTTTTACATTTACTACATGGTATGTATGAAATCATTCTTTTACAAGGTACTTTTTTACTTTTCCGACAAAAGCATGAGAAAAATGTTATTTTTTAACTTATACGACGTAAAGAGATTTTTATAGTTTTATAAAGCCTTCTTTTCATGATGCTTCCTCCAAAATATTTCATGAATATTTTCAACAAAATAATTTTTATTTAAAATTGCATGGAATTTTATGAAACAAAAATGATTTTAAAGAATAAAGGATATTTTCCTCAAGAATTCATTTCAAGTGTTTTATCAAAACCATTTTCCATCTAAGATGACATTACTTCGTATGTGTCTGTTTCATGTATAATGTCTCTATAATTTACGTGGTTTTACTTTTCTTATTATGAAATTATATCCATTTCTTTTATATGGATTATGTGATTATGGGATGAAGTTTATGAAACCCATTTTATTCGTTGGGTTATGATGAATGATGTATGTTTATTTTTTGGCACAAGTAATAATGATTTCATTATGAGATGGGTGAGACCTATATCTCCCTCCAATGCATTGGGTAAAGATTTATATCTCATGAGATAGACATGGCTCGAACGGTAAGTTAATCCGGTTCAGTATTACAGGACTGAAACGAGGAGTGAACTCGATTCAGAAAGGGACTTTGTCCACTAAGATGGTCTTGGTAGCAATGCCTTGGCTACTATGGAAATCATTACATGTTCTTAATGGATGCCACAATTACATGTTTTATTCCCATGCTATGTTATCATGATTTATGTTCCATTATGATCTATGCCTTATGTACTTCCATGTTTTAAGTCATTGCTCAAGATTTTGATGTATAAACATTATGTTCATGTTTTTAAGTTCAAATGTATATGGTATGTTTTATTTTATCCATGCTTACCTTTACTGAGCATTTGAGCTCACCCTTTTTATGTTTTATTTTCCCCCAGGATTAAATGAAAAGTTTTATGTAAGGAAACAAAAAGTGGAAGATCTATATGGGAGATGTTGAGGATCTTTCACCACGATTAGAGGATTACGTTCCATGTTTCCAAAGACACTAAACTATTACGGTCCTTGTGTATCTGTTTTTGTTATGTATTGTGTATTCCGCAAAAGTAATGTAACATCTATGTACGTCAAGCTTTGGGTCTTTATAGTTGGTATCAGAAGAAAGGTTTAGTAAACCTTTGGAAACTAGGATGCGAAAACGTTAGAGAGATCCCTAGAAATATTTCTAAGGTATGTCTAGGGATGTCCCTAAGGATAAGTATACGTATAGGATATAGTCCTAGAACTATGGTAACGATCTTAGAATTTAACCTACGATGTTAGATATTCATGTTACTCCCACTTGATTATGATTTTTGTCTCTCACACTATTCTTTTTGGGTTTTTGAAAATGGCTGGAAACAAGATGATTCATAATAATGGAGGATATTATGGACAATGGAATGATATTATTCATGAAAAACCAAATGAAATGGGATTTGGAAGTGCAAACATAGTTATTATGTTGAATCAGAAATCTCATAATATGATCAATAAACTCAAATTTGGTAAGTTTCCAGACTCGGCTAATAAGAGAAAGATGAGGTTTCATGATGATCATAGAGGAAAGAAAGTTCAATTTCCACTATGTAAATCATGTGGGAAGAGGCATGAAGGAGAATGTTACAAAGGAACTTGAAGATGCTTTGGGTGTGGAAAAGAAGGACACAAAGCCAGTAAGTGCAAAGGAAAAGGTTCAGTTAACACCGTGGATGAGGATAATGGTATTGCTACGACATCAACAATGGTTAAATGTTTCAAATGTGGAATGTACGAGCATTATCCAAACCAATGCCCTAAGGGAAAGTCTCATGAAGAGAATCAGTATGGTCGTATGGGTAGTATTTATGTTGATGATGATCAAGAGACTACAAATGATATGTGAGATGAAAGAATTTCTGAAGCTCGGTCAATGGTTTAATAATGTAGTGGAATGATTACATGTTTATCAAGTGTAATGTTGTATAAGTAATCTCATGGTACTATGGAATAAAGAGACATCTAAGGATTGTTACAATGTTTCCTTTCCTTAAGTTTTGAAAGTGTATAATGAATGGTACCAGTAACCATGAAAGGTTATTCAGATATTTTTGGAAAGTAGATGATATGTGCATAATGAAGGGATAAGGAGAAAATTAAATGTTTGATAGTATTCATGAGCTCATGACTGATATAAGGAGAAGGTTATATCACGGTTTGAGTATATAGAATTTTTGGGATTTTGGTATGTGTAAAGTGTTAAAATTTAACAACATTCATGTTTTCACTAAGGTTCAATGGGTATTCATTCTTTAAGATAATACATGATTAAGGTATTCACATGTTTGTAATTTGACCAAAAAGATATATCTTCTGATATATGGGGGATAAATGATGGCATTCACGTGATTGTTATGTGACATTTCAAGTAATCATTTTCTTTATACTATTAGCTTGGACTGAAGTATTTTAGATTAGCCTAAAGATTGGAATGGATTATGTTAGACATAAGTTAGTTCGATTTTATTGATAGGATGTTATAGTAATGTAGTTTTTGAAAAAGGACAACCTACAGGATGGGCGACAACCCATCGCGTCGGACAAGGATGTGGGAATCAAACCCACAACCGAAGTGCGACTGGCCTTTATCGCCTACCACTGGCCTACAGGAATTCCCTGTTTAGTAGAAACTTGTTTTATTATATTAATTAGTATGATATATGAAGTATAATTCCATTTTAGGAACCATATATGATTAATCTCACTATAGATGGACTTAGGTATTTTTTTGATAACTTTACTAACCTTTTTTTTGAGACAGATGGAATGACCCATAATTCTATCACACGATCTGCTAAGACATCATGAATGACAAATTCAACTTTATTTCTTTAAGAGATGAAGTGGAAATTTTCCAAATAACGACCAACGGTGAGACTGTACCAAAATCACGAAAGTATTTCTTCTAATTCCAATTTCATCAACTTTAGGGAAATAATCTTGAAAACCAAAAATGTTGTCCTAGAGCTCTTATATCCGATGAATCAGATGGTACTTTAGATCATCACAAATTTATGGCTTTGTGATTGATGGATTTTTCATAGCCATGTTCTCTACCACTCTCCATCAGAACTTGATGGTTAGATTTTTCTTCCATATCCATATTTTCACCTATGTTCTCCTTCGTGGAAACCCAATGATGAGTTAATTTGGGTAACCGTTACATTTCATATTTTAGTTTTTAAAGCCACGTTTTGGTATTACTTTTTACGATGTGGGTTTCTATTAAACAAAATTTCGAGTAGTAAACCATTTATAACCCCAACGAATTTTGAGGGTGAAATTCATTTTAAGGGGGGTAGAATGTAACACCCAGAGATTTTATGAAAAATATTCTTTTAATATCATTGATGTCTTGTGTTGTATGTTACAAAAAGATTACCTTGTGCTACACGGAACACCGTATGAGCTTGCAGTATAGCCAACACTATTCTTGGATCATGTTTCACACAATTTTGATAGTAGTTATTCCAAAAAACATTGAGTTTATATATATATATATATTCAATGTATAAATGAAATATAGTTGGATTTTGTTATACGAAACAACGGAGGAGTCTTGCACAATATGCAACCCTGACATGGCCTGCATTACACACAATCATGACTTTCCTCGACAACGTATGTTGTATGCAATACCAGGTTTCACTAAACAACGATATATGGTTAAAATAATATTTAAACTAGCCGTTATGAATAGTAATAACCACTTTTTGAAATTTTGTAAATTTCATCTTTCAAAATGGACTTCATTTTTGGATTCAGAATATCGAAATTATCCTAGCTTGAAATTTTTGTATTTTTCTGAAAACTTTCAATTTTTGATGAATAGTTAAAACACTGGGTTACTATTTAAAAACCGAATTTTTATTTAAATAATTATTTATTTTATTTAAATTTATTTAAGTCAAAATTGACACATAATACCTATATAAGTTAAATTTAATTAATTGGAGTCATTTTATAATAATTTTAGATATATAAAAATGTTATTTAACTTTTGACCGTCTTTTACCCACCTCCTAGGAGAATTTGAAAATTTACATAAAACATAATTTTACCACTTTTGTGAATGGAATTTCAAAAATCCGAGAGACACGGTTGATGTCAGTAAGTAAAATGTGGTTCAATGAGAAGAAAATAATTTTTGGTGAATAGTAACTTTTTACTTTTATTTACCACGGTTAAAAGTAAATTGGGTAATTAAGGGTTAAAATGATATTATTATTACCCTAAAACATGTCCTAATTCTATTGGATTAGTGTAATTTGACCAAAAACAACCTTAGGAATAAAATATGACAATTTAGGCTCACTTGGATTAGATTAGGACATTTATTATTAATTTATTTAAAGAAGGGTTAAAATAGTTAAAATCAATGTTTAATAAGTAAATCATTTCTAATATAGGGTTATACATAAGATAAATTCGACTATAAATATTCATTAGAAACATAAAATGATTTCCTATATAATGATATTTTATTTGTAATTTTTAGACTTTAAATACTATAATTTATTTATGACACAATGATGATGCAGTAATTATCTTATTAAAGAAATATTGACATAATTGATGTTATAAATACCCAAATAAATGTAATTTGAGACTTGTTATGAATTCCAATTATTTTCTATGTTAATATGACATGTTATTATTGATTTAATTATTTTTTTTCTGACTAATCATTCTGTTATGATTTTCACAAAAATCAATTACCAAATAGTGTCACAATTAGCATAAAATAGTTTTTAAAACAAATATTATATTATTAATTGTTATTATATTCCTAAAAATCTAAAGATAGGCCAAGATACTTATATCATGATAGATGTATCATTAATGGACCACTTGGGGGTCTCTTGTATGTATATGGTATGATTATTAACTATATAATATTAAAATACAAAGTTACATGGTAATGTCAATCTAATTAACTAAGAGTTAAAACTAAAAGATAAGGTTAATATAATGACCTAAACTTGTATAAATTCTATTGGATTAGAGGATTTCGACCCATTACCACCTTATCATAGAAATATATGAATTTGGAGCTTATAAAAAACGAATTTGACCTTATAATAAAATAATATTTTTAGTTATTCTAAAGGTGCCCCTCTCCTCCCTTATAAAAGGGCACCTCCTCCCTCTCTTCATCAGACCATTTTGAGCCTTGAAGCTCGGCCAACCCCTACGAAATTATATTCTCCACTTCCGTAGAAACATCTTAGTGGTCCTGGTCTTCTTCAAAGACAAATTTTAGTGCCCTAAGAGGAGGTCTCAAAGAGGTGCTTCAAAGAAGAGGTAATGTCTGTTACCAATTCTTTCAACTTTATTTATTCTTCTACTTCTTCTTCTTTAGTTGTTTCATTATGAAGTAATAACATCAGAATCACTAATATAATGATATGTTATTATAACTATGAAACAACCCTATCTCACCATCTATCCATCCTACGGAAAACAAAATCACCGCACGTGCGTACGTACGGAATATCGTCTCCACGCCGTGGTGTAATCTATTTTTCCAACACCCCCTTACATGGATGGGTATAATGGTGTACTGAATAACTATACATAGTTATTATAACATCATACTGATTATGATAAAATGTATCATCATATCCAATTCAATTCAATAATTATGGGAACGATATCATCGCTCGTGCGTACGTACGGACTACCGTCTCCACGACGCAATGAGATTCATTCTCCATGTTAACCATTTAAGAATGATTATAAAGTATATATAAGAAATAATAATGAAATATATGACATTATATATCTAATGGATTTATGTATATATATATATGTAAGTCATCTACTTAATTCCATTCAATTCAATAAGGAAACGAAAATAGCGTTCATGCGTACGTACGACCTACCGTCTCCATGAACGGTATATTTCATTCCATTTATCGATCTATTATATATATGTATATTCTGAATATATATTATATATAAATCATGTTTTACATTCTGGATGTAATTAACCATGATCTAAGTAATCATATGAATAATTACAAGTTAAAACACGAACGACAAATGAAACGATTTTACCCAAAACCCTACTTTAACATTAATTTACAAAAGAATGGGTAATATAAAGTCATAAGTGAACCATATATGATATCGTAACAATGAATATGATTCTTTAATAAGTCAATGACATTATTTAAATCATTATACAGGAGGTTTGGATCCATTCAAAGCATATCGGACCTAAGGTAGGGGATTATTTCGCAAATCTCATTTTTATCTGAGATTGCTTATTCGTAAGTATTTACTTTGTTATCACCCATGTCCATGTTTTATAAAAGTTTTTTCATGTATGTTTAATGTCCTTTTTACCCATTTTTGACATTTACTACATAGTATGTATGGAATCATTCTTTTACGAGGAACTTTTTGACTTTTCCGACAAAAGTACGAGAAAAATGATATTTTTTAACATATACGACATAAACGGATTTTTAAAGTTCTATAAAGCCTTATTTTCAGGAAGGTTCCTCCAAAATACTTCATTAATATTTTCAACAAAATAATTTTCATTTAAAATTTCAGGGAATTTTTTGAAACGAAAATGATTTTGAAGAATAAAGGATATTTTCCTCAAGAATTCATTTCAAGTGTTTTATCAAAACCATTTTCCATCTAAGATGAAATTACTTCATATGTGTATGTTTCATGTATAATGTCTCTATTATTTACATGGTTTCACTTTTCGTATTATGAAATGATATCCATTTCTTTTGCATGGATTATGTGATGATGGGAAGATGTTTATGAAACCCATTTTATCTGTTGGGTTATTATGAATGATGTATGTTTATTTTGTGGCACAAGTATGAATGATTTCATTATGAGATGGGTGGGACCTATATATCCCTCCAATGAATTTGGTAAAGATTTATATCTCATGTGATAGACATGGCTGGAATGGTAAGTTAATCCGATTCAGTATTACAGGACTGAAATGAGGAGTGAACTCGATTCAGAAAGGGACTTTGTCCACTAAGATGGTCTTGGCAGGAATGCCTTGGCTACTATGGAAATCATTACATGTGATTAATGGATGCCACAATTACATGTTTTATTCCCATGCTATGTTATCATGATTTATGTTCTATTATGATCTATGCCTTATGTACTTCCATGTTTTAAGTCATTGCTCAAGATTTTGACGTTTAAACATTATGTTCTTTTTTTTAAGTTCAAATGTATATGGTATGTTTTATTTTATCCATGATTACCCTTACTGAGCATTTGAGCTCACCCTTTTTATGTTTTATTTTCCCCTAGGATTAAAATAAATGTTTTAGGTAAGGAAACAAAAAGTGGAAGATCTTTATGGGAGATGTTGAAGATCTTTCACCACGATTGAAGGATTACGTTCCAAGTTTCCAAAGACACTAAACTATTACGGTCCTTGTGTGTCTATTTTTGTAATGTATTGTGTATTCCGCAAAAGTAATGTAATATCTATGTACGTCAAGATTCGGGTCTTTATAGAAATACTTCCAAGGAAGCCCTTCGGTGAAATATAAAAGGAGTTACCTGATTAAGAGGTAACACCCTCCCCCAAACTCCTTTCTTTTATTTTATTTCTCCACTCAAAAAAATATTATTATTTCATGAATGTATAAAAATAATAGTGTAATAAATATAATAGTATGTTTTTATTCTATGGGTTTCACCTACACTTACAAACACTTTCATCTAATGGCTAGTGAACATATTGTTTACGGGTACGGAAATCTACTGCCTCACTAAACGACGATTGTTCATTTTCTTTTACCACCTCTCATGGTGGAAATTATTATGGAATCCCTATTTATATATGTTATATATTATATTTATTACACATTTAATATTATTAAATTAATTTACAACACATATCTTTAAAAATTCTATTTTTTGTTAATATGTGAATTTCATTTGAGGAATTGTAGACTACCGCCCACTCAAAGTGATGGGATTTGTTCATAAACATCGTGGAATGTATTTAGGATGATTCTAGTGAATATATATTATATATAAAATATAATTAAGATACATTAATAATGATATATATACATATATATACATATGTGTATATTAATTTCTTTCATTCAACACAACAATAAAATGGAAATATCGTTTATGAGTACATATGGCTTTCTGTCTCCATGAAAGGCGTATTTTGTTTCATAACTATATATTATATGGATTATTATAATAAAAAAATACTAAATATAAATTATATTTAAATAATTTTTTACATTATGTGAATCATGATATAATTAGAAGGACCAAATATATAACAAATTAAGACACATGTGAAAAACAAAATGGATATTACACAAAGTGAAACCTCAAAATATAATTGTTAACAAGAGGGTAATATTAATACATACTCAAAAAATATATGGTAATTGAAGTAAGAATATGGTTCTGTGATAGATGTATAATAAATTTATATTTATTATACAGTATTTTTGAGCGAGCTTGACGAGAGTCAAGACAAAAGGTAAGGGAATGTCAACTAACTATTTATTTCTATGAGATACATTCCTTATTCAACAATCACTTAGTTGGTGTGGTGTATATACTTCCCAAGAATGTATTATATGACTTTTATAGTTGAATTTATTGGTATTTCATAACCATTTTATGATATTTATAACATATGTATTAAGATTCAAATGTTACCAAATTTGTAAAGTAATTGTGTCTCAATTTTCCTTCTTTGAGACACATTCCATGTTATACACCAATATTTTTATATGAGGTGTATAAAATGAATTTGATATGTTATAACATGAATCTATTTATTTTCAAGAAATTTTAAATTTTTAAGTACTTAAATTATTTTTTCATGAGGAGTATGGTTCAAAGTTACCATGTGGTAGTAGTTATTTAAAACAATCTAACTATTTATCGAGATTGTTTTTGATCACCATTATTTAATAAAATATTATGATCCATGTTTCAATAATAATCATGAATTTTCTTTTCCACTAGTTAGTCTTTATGTGTTCATGTTTTTGTAAAAAAATTAATATTTTGTACAATAGATAATTAATATAATGTTTTTAATAAAATATGTCCTTACCTATCTCTTTGGTCATAAATCTAGGTTCCATAAAAACAATGTTCTCTAAAATGGTTTCCCAGAATATTTTACTATTCTCCTACAATAATCAAAAGAAATTTTTTCCCTTTTTACTTTTTAAACAAAAATGTTATTTAAAAATTTAATATTTTTATTGTTTTTGATTCGAGGAACTTTTCAAAAAAATTTACCATGAAAATGGAATGCTCGGAATGTTCATATTTCCATTCAATCATTAATTTAAAGATTATTTTTGCATGTTTAAAAGGTTATTTTTTTTATAATTTTTTTAAAATCTATTTTCAATGAAATTTTTTTCAAATGGTTTTAAAGATTGTTTATATGTTTCTAGGAAAAAGGTTTTCAAAATTATTTCAGGAATTCATTATATGTTTTCATGTTTATTTTCAAAGAAAATAGTTTTCGAGAGGTTTTATGTTTTAAAAAGAAATTTTCAAAGATGAAGGATACTTTCCTCAAGAAATATTTTTAAAAAGATCTTTCAAAATTATTTCCCATCTAGGATAAAACCCATTGGTGTTGCTCATTCCTTTTAGGTGAAATAATTCAATGTTTCCAGTCATATTTTCTCTTTTAATGTTTTTTATGGAATGATGTTAATTGAATTTTTTTCTCTTTTACGGGTTATATTCTTTTAAAAAACACCTTCTTTCCATGGGTTATACTTTTGATGAAATGATTATGTACCCTATATCTTTTTCCATAGGTGATGATATGATTAAATGTTAATTAAACCAATTTTATTTCATTGGTTTAGATATGGTTTATTATGATTTTGTGGAACATGTATGTATTATTTCATTATGACATGGGTGGGAGCTATATCTCCCTATAATTCATTATGTAAAGATTTTTGTCTCATGAGGTTTACATGGATGGAGTGGGGAGTGAACTTAGTTTTATATTTTATTGATGGAATGAGGTGTGAAACTGGTTTAGTAATATGTGGATGGAACGGGGAGTGAACCCATTTTAGTAAAGGTATTTGTCCACTAATAAGGCCCTAAGAGAGATTCCTTGACCACTATGGAAATAATATAATATGATTATGTATTTTCCATAATTCCATGTATTATTCCTAAGTTATTATTTCATGGCTTTTTTTCTTCATTTCCTTTTGATTCATGTCTTAGTAACTTATATGATTTATGATATCTTTCAAGTTTATAATCTTTGAAATGCTGGTTATGATATTCTATTTTCATGATCTTGTTATCATACCCTCATTTTTATGATTATGTTTACATATCTCCCTTTTTGAAAATCTAATCTCACCCCATTTTATGTTTCCTTTCCCCCAAGTTATGAAGATACATATTATGTTTAATGTGTCTAATAAGGGTTCTAATAATGAAAAACCTAGAGGTACATAATGTATCTCATTTATGCACCTACTTTTATGTTTCCAAGTTTCTAAAGGCACTAATCTAAAAAAATATTTGGGCATCTGTTTGTATAATTTTTTAAGTATTCTGAAAATGTGATTTAAAATTAATGTATTTCAAGACCATGTTATTATAATCATTTTAAGTTAAGGGGTAATATAATTCTACGAGTGTATTCTAAATCATGATTGTGTGATCTCAAGAGGCGTATCTGATCTAGAAATTTCATATAAAGAAGATTATGGAGAAGACAACCCCTCTTTAGTATTTTAGCCAATGGATCGTAATAGATTAAGTTAGGAAGCTTTGACCAAATGATAAAATCATCCTATATAGTAAGGGAAAGGTCAACCCAAATGATTTATGGGTTTTTTGTCACTATAGAATACCCTACGTAAGGGGGTATTTAGTTTTTGGTCATGAAGCTCGAACCATCATGTCATGTGGTTCAGGGTCATGTGATGAGGACCATTAAAAATTTCAAGGGTGAGATGTTGAATTTATTATCATAAGGTGAGCACGATACACGAGTTTTTAACATTTAGGGTATTAAATAAACATGAATTGTTGGATTATGGATTGTATAAATCATAAATAAAAAAAATTCGAATTAGTTATGATAATATGGAAAATTTATAATACAAATGTATACTGAATAAATTTAAATTAAGGGTTTTACTTAAATTGTTTATGGGAATATATATATAGAGTATCATACCCTTAAGATGAATATTCCACTAGTTTATAGGCCAAATGTGGGGGAACATGTGCAGATCCATATTGGGGGAGTGTGTGTATACCAGAATGGCTCAGAGCATGAGTGAAAATCATAATCCAAAAATTTATTAAACAAAAATAAAATGGTCAGGTGATTACCTGGGGTATAATGAGTTTGTACCAGAATGAGAATAATTGAAAAGTAAAGAGGGTGACACGAAAACCTCTAAACAATTCCTGGAAGGACATGGTAGATCACAGCATGAGAAGATCTCATTAGTGCATATTCCCCAATGCCAAGATCTTCACAGAAATCATCATATAAAATACAATAGTCTATAATCAGCCCTGTGATGTATCATATAGGTAATCATTGTACACTACCGATGGATATAATATCCATCTCTAATGCCTCCAAGATGCTCCTGTCTTACTAAGTTATCTCGTCTCCTTGCTACTCATATTCATAATTTTGTTACACAGTTTCTGCTTTATGTAGTCAACAATATTCACCAAATCTCGTAAGAGGCAAACTTGACCAAGCTTTAAAGAAATGTTATGATATACAAGAATGTCAAGAAAGATCAGAGCAGTAGCCTTCAATGCCTAGTTCTTCACTGAAAACATCTTGTGTAAGTTGATAATACATGAGAGCAGAAGCCCTCGAACTAAAATTCTTCAACCTCATCATCAACATGCATCACCAAACATCATGTTCCACTGATAATGGTCACATCCCAGAAGGTATATAGATCATTGAATAATAAATTATCCCAACAGCACAATGAAAAAATTCATACAAAATAACCTGAACTCTAAAAAAACCATATTTTCCCAATCTACATTGCCCATGGATAAAATCCCTCCATGAGGCCACCACACATCCATACACCGCAAAGACCACTCACACTGATGACAAATTCTAAATCCATGTTATGACAGCATCAAAGATGAAAAAAAATAGACTCAAAAGCTACACAAGATAGTTATTCCCACTGAAGTTGAAGATAATCAAAATCATGATTTCGATCATGCTCAAATTCCACTCTATCAAACATACGGTCTCTGATACTCAGATACTCATCAACTATAATATCCTTGTTATAATATCTTCCAAAAGATAGCATTTCTGGTTCCTCGATCCAAGGATAAAAGTCCTCCTTGTATCCTTCCTTAATAACACGAGTACAATTTTTAAGTTTAATGCTAGCCTCTTCCTCATCTCCATTTGATGAGGAGTCCTCTTCATCCAAGGATGTGGAGGAATCCTCTTCATATGAGGATGCATGTGAAGAGGGATTTTCATTAACTACCGGATATGGAGGAATGTTGGATTGCTCCAACCAAATCCCAAGGATCTAGTGACAATGGTTCTCTCCAAATTAGAGTAATCAATGCATTTTCGAATCTTCTTAGGATGGGTAATGATAAATACATCAGAGTCAGTAATAGGGTTATTTCCTTTTTTGGCACTCGAGTGTAGAAATTCATCCTCAATTTGATGGATTTAGTCAGGATCATCATTATTAGAACTAACAGAAATAGAATGAGTCTCTTGTGCCATCTCATGAGGGGTTAGAACAGATCCTAAAGTGTCTAAAATACGTTCAGCATTATTGAACTCATCAATAGATACAGAGAAAACATCATCTTGAGTGCACTAAGGCTGTGCTGGATAGAAATTTGCGACGGATGGATAAATCACTGGGAAATTAGGATTAAAGGGTTCACCTTTTTCATTAGGAATCCTTCTCCCTTTCTCAATCCAAATATATTTCCCTTTATTTTTAAAAGGTTTCTCATTGTGATGATTGCTTATGGGGGGCTTCCTAGAGCTACAATTCCAAAGAGAGTTTCCTAGATGTAGGCATTTAGGGGAGTATCTAGGTAAGTCTTCATAGACCACTTCTTGAAAAAAACTAGTGTCACCATTTTGGATTCAGATAACTGAAGGTAGGCATTGTGTAAGGTCAACCTCAACACAAACACATGTAACAAATGGTCTTGTGAGATTCTGAGTGGTAGAGTCTATTTTGATGGGGTTCCCTATAAATTTAGAAATAGGGAAGAGGGTGATTTATTTGATGAAGTATAGCAGTAGACCTGGGAAGCCTATACAAACGGGGGAAATAGGGGATTTAGTGTTAAAATCAAAGAGAGGGGACCACTTTAGAATTCTCACTGAGTATCCTAAAAAGGTCCAAGAGCCCCTAGAACAAATCCAATAATAGTTATTCTCAGAGGAAAGATGTATCACAACATTCAACGAGTTGAGAAGACCGATCTCAAAATAGACAAACCCAATGGATTCGAAAGATTTCCACAGGATGTTCAGTGAGGGGCGATGTTTAAAGAATTTACCAACGAGAACAAATCTGAGATCAGAAGATAGAAATTGAACCTCTACATTTGAAAAGGCAATGGCAGCATGAACACTATGATGAAACTACTTCGGATTAACTGATTCGAGCAATGTCGGGGAGACAATAAGTTCAAAATATTTTCCATTAGTGTTCCCTGCAACCACATCCACGAAGCTATGAGAATCAAACGAGTTAGGGAATCATCGTTTTCCGCCCTCACTCACTCTCGTCCGCTCCATCATCTGGGGGAGTGTGTGTATAGTTAAACAGAAGTGTAATTTGGAGTTGAATACACTCATTATCAATAGTTATTGATATTCAAATGGATTTAGATACTTAGGAAACGATGTATGTTAATGGGAGTATGGAATATAAAAGAAGGGTTATAACATCCTAAATGTTGTTTATTCATGTATGGAACATATAATCAGAGTGAAAAGATATGATACTCCATCACTATAACTTTTACATTAATTAATGGGTCCAATGATTATGGATTATCTCTTTCTAGGTCCATATAGTGGGCCCTATAAGATTTATGACTTTTCTGTTTGCACTATAATTTCCATTCCAAATCCCTAAAAGTGGGAGGCTTAGCAATAAATTACTTGGATTTTTTATTCGGTTACCCTTTACGAGTTTTCATCCTAATATATTTTTTGTCTCCTTCTCTGGAAATTTAAGGTCTTGCTATTTGAACTATAAATGGCTAGAGTTTAAGGTAGTACAATACTGAACAATGTACATAGAGTTTAAGGTCATGATGTGTGGACTAAAATTCATCCAGATAGTCCATCTAGTGATAGGGTAAAGGTTTATTTAATGTGAATGGAGATCCAAATGACACTATAGACTGTATCATAGGGGAGAAGATAGTTTATGGTCATGATTTGTGGACCATAGTGGTGAGAATAACAACCCAAATAGGGAACAAAGACTAATAATTTTCTTGTGACTTTTAATTAGTTAGTAGTGATGTCATAAATCAAAAATATAGGTTCTTGGATCAGATGTGGTGAAATTAATTAGGTATACAAGGGATAATTGTAGATCACATTCAAATGATGGTTTACACTATGATGAGTTGAGGGGGTACAAAGATTTGAGGACCTCGTTTTAGGATAAAGATGAATCTAGTTGATAAGACCTATTTTAGACACATATGCACATCCATATTGGGGGTGTGTATACATAGTCAAATATAAGTGTCCTTGGGAGTCGAATATTCTTGTTACTAACATTGAGGAAGATTTATAGTGATTTTAAATTCTCAAATCACGAAGTGTGATTAGTGAAGAAGGATGTTCAAGAAGGGTGATGTGGGAATTTTAGACGTTATCTATTCATGAGTAGGTTTATATGATTTCCATGGAAGAAATGGGGATGGATGATGACTCATCACTACAAAATATTTCCCCTTTTCCAACAGGGGCACATCTGTTGTTAAAAGTACTTTTTCTGTTGGTAAAACGTTTTACCAACATATGTGTCCCTATCACTAAAATGTCGGTAAAAACTCTGTCGCTAAATGTTTTTGCGACAGATAAAATCATTCTATTGCAATTATAATAATACTAATAGATAATATATAAGTTGGTTAAAATGATTAGCAACAGATTCTAATGAAAGTTTTGTCTATTGGTAATAATATTACCAACATATAATATTAGTTTATAAATTACATTTGAATAAAAATTATAAATTTTTATTTCCAATTAAAATTAATATTATATTTATTAATTTATCATATATAATTCATATGTTTTAATTATTAAAAATAAATAAAATTTTTACACATGTTGAAAATTAGAAGAAAAAAATTAATTATATTAATAATGAAATTTAATAAAAAGATAATCAATAAAAAATTCATCCCCTATCAGATCCATCACACCCATCAATACAAAATTCATCCCCCCAACACACACACACCCCATGATGACCCCTCAACCACCCATGCCAACACCATCCATCCATGCCACACCAAGGACCGGCGATCACCAGCAATCCATATATGACCTAGGACCAGTGAGCAAGATCCTGCTCATCCATGCCACACCAGGGACCAGCAACTCATCCATGTCTCAAGACCCCCGAGCCAACTCCAACTCAAATCAATTAAAAATATCTACATGAATTGATTCCAAAATATAAAGAGGTATAAAAAAATTACTCTCATAGTGAGCATTTGTCATCATCCCTGTTGAAAACTCAAGAATATGGTGACATCAAATATTCCCATTGACTCACAGCCTCGTCCAACCTCATCATTCTGCCCACCTCCAACATCAGGTCCACCGAGATAAAAATGCAATAAAAAAATCACAATCACAAATTTCAATTAATAGTGACACATAACTTATGGCCACAATCAATTGATAATGACCCTAATTTCAATTAAGAGTGACATAAATCAAAAGGTGAGCATGTTATAGTATCTCCATCATAAATGAAAATGAGATTCAATCAAAAATGAAATATAATGTATATAAATTTGAAGAGATAAATCTACCAATATCATTGACCAAAACATTCATATGTTTTGGAGATGAAATATTTAATACCATGTAAAAATTTGATAAAACAATAAAATTAAAAACCAGAATTGAAAACATGGTATAGTATCAGAAAATTGATAGTAGAATCTAGAAATTAGTACCCATAATTGGAATCTCGATACTTCTATTTGTAAATATTGATATTAGAGGTATCATATTTACAATAAAAAACATTCAATAAAAATTTGAAATGCAATAAAAAAGATTAGATGATCTCTGGATTCAATATCATAAACATTATATTCAAAATTGAAATATAAGACTCCAAAAATTCATCTTCAAAATCAAGAACATGATATTTAAAATTGGAAATTTAAAACCAATAATGTATTATTAAAACTGGAAACTAGATACATACAATTATAATTTTGATGTATTATTCACTTAGAACAACATCTATAAAGTGTGAACCTGTTAACATATATAAACTATATAAGGTGGATGTTCCTGCATGGTTCTCTACCCCTAGCCATTGCTATAAATGACATGGTGCATGTTGACTGTGTGGCTCACGAATTAGTGAACCATAATGGATATAATTCTCCTGGTTTTCTTATCAACACATCCAGGGCATTGAACATCCTCCCCTAGCTGCAGGCTAAATTGGTTATGCTCTTTTCCCCATGATTTCAATAGGGGTGATGCTGGGTGCAGACTATCCGATGATGCTCCATGTGATTGATATTGAGATTGCTTCAGAGTCATTGAATGGGGTAAAAATGGAGTTCATGGATGCTTCCTTCCCACTACTGAAGGGTGTTGTTGCTAAAAATGATGTGGGTGAGGCATGCAAGGGAGTAAATATTTCTGTTATGGTTAGTTAATTTCCTAGGAATTAAGGCATGGAAAGAAAAGATGTGATGTCAACAAATGTATCAATTTACCTTCTACTCTTGAAATGTATGCCGCACCAAACTACAAGGTTGTAGTTGTTGCTAATCCTGGAAATAATAATGCACCGATCCTTAAGAATTTGCACCATCTATCCCTAAAGAAAACATTACATGAGTTACTATACTATATCATTACAGGGCACTGGGTCAGATCTCTGATAGATTGGGTGTTGACGTTTCTGATGTTAAGAATGTTATAATATGGGGAAATAACTCTTTAACACAATAACCTAATGTAAACTATGACAGAGTATGAGAAAAGTCTATCCTCAAGGAAAAAGTTTATGTACTATAATAGATACATTCATATAATTTTATGTGCATCAATTTTCTCATGATCTAAAAGTTGTGAAAACACCTTAAAAGGACATAAAGGATGGATTGATGATTATGGATTAAAAAAGAGAATGTGACATGTATAGTGGATTTCGCGCATTTTACTATAAATATAAATATCTTGGACATTTGTATACATACATATAGAACATACATAAGTTCTGTGTAGATACATATAATTCCAACTCTCTAAAATAACATAGAAAGGTGCAGAAAAACAACTCTAATAAAAGCTAATTACATATTATTTATGTGTCCAAACACACTAATTATTATGTTGAAGAGCTCCAGAGAATATGACTACATACCTGAAATTATAGAATAAGAATTACACAAGTTAAAAAATGAAGAGATTGAGGGAAAGAATAAAAATGAAAATTAGAAATACAATTGTTCAGAAAAATCATTGTTCATACCTCAAACCAAGTAGAATTAGTTTTATTTCTTGTGAATGTATAATGGCCTAAAAAAGTGTTGCCTTTCAGAAGGACCTCTCATTATGGTTATATATAACCCAGGATCACAATCTAATTTTACTGCATAAGAATCTAACATAGGAACGTTCATTTTTCATACTTTTCATTATAGAATAAGAATTACATTAGTAATAAAAAATGAAGATAATAAGGGAAAGAATAGAAAACAACGATAATTAGAAATAAAATTGCCACAGGTAGCTTACTTTTCATACCTAAAACCAAATAGAAGTAGTTTCACTTATTGTGAATCCATAATGACCTTAAAAAGTGTCTTCTTTTTGAACAGCCTGAAGGTGAAATATTTAGTTGAGAGAAACTCATAAAAAATATAATATTAAAGGCATGATGACCACTATATCAGTGTGTTATTTCATTACCATTCACCCAGATCCTTTTAAAGTATATAATAATTTACTCTTCGAATCAAATGAGTATATAAGCAGAAGTAGAAAATTCAACATGAAGGATCTGATCATACTTGCCTATATATATATTTAAAGGTGAAAAAAGTATTAAAAAAAGTTAAATGGAAGACTCAAATCTGTACAAAATCTGCATGAAATGAAACCAAATTCGAAGAAACAAAGTTAAAAGGGAAATTAAAAATCATTTAAAATGAAAACTAAAGGATTAAAATAGTTAAAATGGAAATTAAAAAGTGTTTAGTCAAAAGGAAAGTGTGAAAAATCCAAGATAGACAAAAAAAACCAATTAAATGTAAAATAGAATTAGTCAAAAGCCAATAGTAAAATAAATTATCCCTACGGAACTAAAGATCAATAAAATGAAATGTTTTAATTCATTGATGATGTTAAATTAAGGTATTGAAATGATGTTAGAGCTATATAATTAGATCTATATTGTAATATATCAGGAAGTAAAACTTCATGCACAAAATTACCATTGAATCCAGAGAGGTTGGAAATCCCCTATGGTTAAAGAAGGATATCTTTGTCAATGTGCTCCAAGAATCATCAAGTATTTGTTCAAGATATAAAGTAGTGCGTTTTGAATTTCAATCTACCTAAAGGTGATGACAATGATGACGGACCCCTCCATCCTTGAGTATCAAGAGTCAACTAATCATTCCATGCCATACCGGAACCCTAATGTAGTGCCATACCAGCACCCTACTGGACGCCACTAGTATAGAGTGCAATAATCATTATCTTTCAATGCAAACACCTTCTTCTATAGACCTAATGATATATCATATTGAGAAACATAGAATGTTTTCTTTTAAATTGATGTTGCACCATTCTGATGATTTAATCCTTTGCTACAATAGAGACCTCAATGCTCACCAACATACACTGGTCCTTCATAGTTGGTCTTCAACTGCATCATTTCTAATAGGATTTCACTTCAAGGTTAGGTAGAAGTTATCACATATTTAGTTGTACATTTCTTCAGTATTTGTTCTCTCTACAGTTAAATCTCAAGTGCTTATTTGTGGTTTTCTCAAATTTAGGATAATCATCACAACTAGAGTGTTTTGGTATTCCACATCAGCATCTCTTTCATAGTTCCATTTCCTTATTCCCTAACTGAACATATTCACCACTATATAAGGTTAGTGAGAAATATTACTTCTTTTATAATTCTTATGGGAGAATCACTTTCCAAATGCTAAGTAAATTTGAATGTAATAAACCTATAGCCTATGGAAAATCATAATTTAAAAATTCGTAGGGGACTCACAAGAACAAACACCTAAATAGACAAAGATCAAATATCAAACCACAAAGATATTTGATCTTGTGAATCAAGGAACCATGATAGTTTGTGGAACTATTGGTGTGTGAATTTAATGATCGAAGAACAATGAGAGATAACATTTAGAGAAAATAGATAAAAAAAATACAATTAACAATTTAAGAAAATGTGCATGGTTAGTATAGAATTAAAACAATGAAATAGAAAAACATTAAGATGAAAAATTCAGATGTGGTGGTGGGATTTGGGGGAAGGATGTGGGTTTAAGTGATGCAATGAAATCCCAGCAATAAAGGCACCTAAAACACTAGAATGTGGGTTCAGTTGATGATTTGAACAACATGAATCCTTAAATGGTGAATCCAGACATGTGAAACCCTAATTTTTTCGTATTTCGTGTAATAAAAAAAGTGAAAATGAATTTACAAGCCTCATATAGGTGTAAAGGTAAACATTGGGTACCCTTATCATGGACATGGGTCATGGAATTGGATGGTCAGAACACCATGACCATATTAGCATCACTTATGGTATCCTGTTGGTTGTGGATTGATGAGGTGAACATCTCGAATTATACAGATACCCTGAAAAAAACATATTTGGATCTACATCAGAAAATAGTAAACCATCAGATACAAACATATCAGGTATTTTGAGGGGTTTGAGGGATTTGGGACTGACTAAAGGAGGAAAGTTTGAGAGGGAAATTTTGTCAAGGTAAAGGGATGGATTTTCAATCAACCTTACCATACCGGAAGTTAATTAGGGGAATCCGACTGATTAGGGTTTCAAGCCATTCAATTTAGTGGGTTGAATACACTAGAGGAAGGACGAGTTAATGATTGGTCATGGAAGAGGTGAGGATATGATGGAAGATCAGGGTTCTGGATAACATATGGGAGAGGGGTGCTGAACTCGTGGAAATTAGGAGAAGATTTCAGTGCTGCTTGCGAGGAGAATGGGAAACGATAAAGTTTCAAGTGTACATATTGGAGGAGAAAAAAGGGAGTTGGTGCCTCTCACCAGAGCACTGATGGGACTGGAAGAAGATGATTTCAGTGCTTCTTGGGATGGATTGAAGCAGAAGAAACCCTCGCGGTAAATATTTAGGAATGCGGGAGATTTTTTATTTTTTATAGCCAGAATAAAAATCTCCTATCCTTTTATTAAGAAGAAATAAGAAGTGAACAAGAAAAGTGGACAAAGCTGACATCTTTCCCACGTCTAGAAAAATATTGATTACAAATAATTATAAGATATTCCATTTCCATAACCATATTCGTTGGAAGTTTCCTATCAAGATTTAGAATTACCTCGATTGAAGAACATATGAATCTCAGGATCAATCTTTCTTGACACCTTGGAAGAGGACCAGGTAGACACGGTTCTTGTCATGTTGGAGTAGTCCTTCATCATCCTTCTCTTTGGGGGAGCATAGATGAAACTCAAACTATTGATCACATTTTTCTTCCCATGTATTATGATGTCTTTGAATGAGGATTTTCTACAGGTCAAGGATTTTGGTGGAGTACTGTCAGTCGCTCTGTCATCATCAGTAACATTCCTCCACTTACCAGAAATTTATGTGGAGATATAGATTTTTTGAAACTCTTCTTAGAAATTAATTTGTGGAATATCAGTTGCATGATCCCCATCTCTTGGGTCTTTGACAAGAATAACTAAAACCCTTGGCTGCATAAAGACACGTCCCATAAGATGAGGTTGCATATTAGTGTCCTCCAAGATTAAGTATTGAGGATGCTCAACTTTGGCATTATCATTACAGACAAAATCATTCATAGTAGCTTCATTGATTAGACTTCCTGAAAATGACTAAAAGACCATAACATCACCCAAGTGGACTTCCCTCTCCACATGCACAACATATTCCTCTTGAGTCAGACCAGCCTCTTACCTAACTCCAGCACTCCCTGTTTGCACATTGAAGCTTGAATTTCCATCATTTAAATGAGGGACAACAATATCATACAAGGTAATAACATTGTTCAAATTCACCCCAACATATGAAGAACACGAACAAACAAAGTCAGATTATAGTCTATCATAAATATCAGATACTTAAGGACCAATTAGTGTAAACTTTTGTGGATTCTAGGATGCCTTGACTACTTCACATGGTAACTCGATACCAGAAGAGACAGGACAACCAACCCCTATGAACCATCGAACATCAACTGTTATAGGACAATCCCCATCCATATGTCATCCACAATCAAAGGTTATCCCAGTAGAAGGGATAACAACACTAGTTTCCTTCCGCTGCGTCATATCCCACTTGTAAATCATTGATGTGTGCCCCATTTTCTTTCACTTCGAGAATAAATCACACCAAGACTCAAATATGACTGACTAATTATAATGAAACTCATCACTAACAGCAATCCAATAGGAATTAATACATAGATTCTACACATCTACTTTGACACAAATTCAGGGCGCGATCTGGTGACACACAACATGAGTCCTACTGTCCGGACATAAATAGTTCTTGATAATATTACCTAGTATAAAAAGAACCGAGGGATTTAAAAATGGGATCAAGAGTTCAGGGTGACTAACCAAAATTTCCATTTTCGGCGAGTCACACTTCACGTGGAAATAATAAGACCATTTGGAGAGGAATAATCATGATCCATTATAGCTGTGAGGTATAGTCGACCTAGTGAGAACCAAATACTATTCTGATGAAAATCTAATTGTCATGTGCTTAGAGTCAAGGAGCCCACATTAGCATGTTCTTGTAAACCCCACGATCCAAAAATATGATTAAAAAAAGAATCCACCGACAACTGACATTTTTGAAATCTCGCAATCAAATTCAGATTCAGTGGTGAAGATGCACTAGTGATTAAGAGACCCGAAGCTTAACATACATAGACATTACATTACTTTTGCAGAATACTTAGTACATAACAAAAACACACACACAAGGATTGTAATAGTTTAGTGTCTTTGGAAACTCGGAATATAATCTTCTAATCATGGTGAAAGATCTTCAACATCTCCCATAAAGATCTTCCCTTTTTTTACCTAAAACGTTTCTTTATATCCTGGGGAAAAGAAAACATAAAAGGGTGAGCTCAAATTCCCAGAAAGGGTAAACAAAAGAAATATCAATCACATCATATTCATAAGAACATAACATTTTGGAAATCTTAACCTGCAAAAGAGGGCATAATTTCATAACATGGGATAAATCATAGTAGTGAAATGTAATCCCAATAATCATAACATAAAACATGAAACTTTGTGTAATACACATATAATCATAGAGAATCATTTATTATTAGTCAAGACTCATTTCCAAGACTATCTTAGTGGACAAAGTCCCTTTCTGAACCGAGTTCACTCCTCGTTTCAGTCCTGTTTCACTGAACCGGTATAACCTACCGTTCCAGCCATGTCTATCTCATGAGATATAAGATCTTTACCCAATGCATTGGAGGGAGATATAGGTCCCACCCATCTCATAATTATACCATTCTTATGTGTGCCACAAAATCATAAATCATACATCATTTCATAACCCATGTAATAAAAATGGGATTCTTAAACATCATGACATCATAAAACAATTCATATAAGATAAAGGAATTCATAAAAATAATTCCATCACAACATAATCAAATCAATGTAAGAATAGGTATAGAAACAGAACCCTATATTATCTTAGATGGAAAATAATTTTGATAAAACACTTGAACTCCATTCTTGAGGAAAATATCCTTTCTAATTCAAAATTTTATTTCCATTCTTAACATGTCATAAAATTTTAATCTAAAAGAAGTTGACTAAAAATAATCTTGAAAACTTCTAAAGGAAGATTATTGGAAATAATGTTTTAAAAATCCATTCGTGCCGTATAAGTTAAAAAAACATTATTCTCGTACTTTTGTCGGAAATGTCAAAAAGTACCTCGTATGAAAAACGACAAAAGATTACTTTCATATATTTTAATAAAAACTCATCGAAGGGTAAAATTTAATATAAACTATTGTAGAAGGATATAAATATTACATATTGAGGAAACATTGATGTGGATGATAAAATACACCCCAGTAAATTCCAATGTATAAACAATCTCAGATAAAAAAATGAGATTGTGATATTTCCCTTGCCTTAGGTCCGATTTGCTTTGTAAGTGTCCGAACCTCCTGTATAATGATTTAAAGAAAGTTATTGACTTAATCCAGAATCATACTTATTTTTATATATGGTCATATTATTAGCTTCTTATTATTAATATTTCATTACTACTTGTTATTCGAGTGTCTATTACTTTTTGTTCTTATGCGTGTTTTGTCGAATAAATTCTTATTCTTCTCTTTAGGTTATATATAACTTATTTACAGAATGGTATTAGTGTAATATATATCATTTTCATTCATTCAATTCATTTATATAATCATTATGCAGTGAAGATCATGTAGAACGAGTTGTATCACATCGTGGAGACGGTATTCCGTACGTACGCACGAGTGATGATATCGTTCCTATGATCGTGAAATTGTATTGGAGTGTATGTATAGTATTTCAGAATCAATATCACTTTATAATAGTCATATATAGTCATTATTTACACCATTATACCCATCCAAGTTAGGTGGTGGTGGAAAATAGATTACACCACGGCGTGGAGACTGTATTCTGTACGTATGCAGGCGCGGTGATTTATTTTTCCATAGGATGGATAGATGGTGAAATAGGGTTGTTTAATACTTATAATAACATATCAGTATATGAGTGATACTGATGTTATTTCTTCATAACGAAACAACTAAAGAAGAAGATGTGGAAGAAGAAATAAAGATGAAAGAATCGGTAATGGAAATTACCTCTTCTTTGAAGTGCCTCTTTGAGACCTCCTCTTAGGGCACTAAAATTGGTCTTTGAGGAAGACCAGAACCTCTAGGATGTTGCTAGGGAAGTGGAGAAGGTAATTTGGCAGATTTTGGCCGAGCTTGAAGGCTCAAAGTGTTGTGACGAAGAGAGGGAGGGGGTTCCCTTTTATAAGGGAGGAGAGGGGCACCTTTGGAATAACTAAAAATATTATTTTATTATAAAGTCAAGTTCGGTTTTAAATAACTCCAAATTGAGTTATTTCGAAGCTAAGGTGGGGATGGGTCGAACTCCTCTCATACAATAGAATTTAGACAAGTTTAGGTCATTATATTAACCTTATCTTTTAGTTTTAACTCTTAGTTAATTAGATTGACATTTACCAAGTCACTTTGTATTTTATATTATATAGTTAATAAACTTACAGTATACATCCAAGAGACCCCAAAGTTGTGTTTTATTAATATATATAACCTTATCTAAGTCATTTGACCGAACCTTATATTTTTAGGAATAAAATAACAATTAATAATATAATATTTGTTTTAAAAACTATTTTATGTCAATTTTGACACTATTCAATAGTTGATTTTTTGAAACTCATAAAATATTTATTACTTCGACCAAAGTTAATTAAATCAATCCTAAAATGTCATATTAACCTATAAAATTAGTTTAATTCATAAAAAGTCAAAAATTATACTTATTTAGGTATTTATGATATAAATTATTCTAATTTTTCACTATTACGGTAATTACTACATCATCATTGTGTCATAAATAAATTAAATTATTTAAAGTCTAAAAATTACAAATAAAATATAATTATGTAGGAAATCTTTTTATATTTCTAATGAATATTTATAGTCTAATTTATCTTATGTATAACCTTATATTAAAAATGATTTAGTTATTAAACTTTGATTTTAACTAGTTTAACCCTTCTTTAAATAAATTAATAATAAATATCCTAATCTAATCCAAGTGGGCCTAAATGGTCATATTTTATTCCTAAGCTTTTTTTGGTCGAATTACACTTGTCCAATAGAATTAGGACATGTGTTAGGGTAATAATAATATCATTTTTACCCTTAATTACCCTATTTACTTTTAACCGTGGTAAAAAAAGTAAAAAGTTACTATTCACCAAAAAATTATTTTCATCTCATTGAACCACATTTTACTTACTGACATCAATCGTGTCTCTCGGATTTTCGAAATTCCACTCACAGAAGCGGTAAAATTAAGTTTTATGAAAAATTCAGTTTTTTTAACTACCACTTAGTGGTTTCACTATTCATCAAAAATTGAAAGTTTTCAGAAAAATACCAAAATTTCACCCAAGGCTAATTTCGACATTCCGAATCAAAAAATGAAGTCCATTTTGAAAAATAAAATTTATAAAATTTCAAAAAGTGGTTATTACTATTCATAATGGCTAGTTTTAATAATATTTTAATAGCATATCATTGTTTAGTGAAACTCGGTATTGCGTACGACGCAAGCTATCGAGGAAGGTCGCGATTTCGTGTAAAGAAAGCCTAGCTAGTGTTGTGTGTAGTGAAAGATTCCATTGATGATTTTTATAACATAAAAACAAAATATTTCACATAAAAGTCTCGGGTGTTACATTATACCCCCCTTAAAATGAATTTCGCCCTCGAAATTCCTCACTTTTTAACAAACAGATGAGGATACCTCTCCCTCATCATATCCCCAAGCTCCCAGGTAGATTCTTCTAATTGGTGGTTCCTCCATAAAACTTTCACCAATCGAGTGGTCTTGTTTCGTAGGACTTTTTCACTACGATCCAGAATCTCTATCGACTGTTCTTCATAATAAAGATCTTGCTTCAGTGGTACAACTTCTGAGCTGAGTACACGTGACGGATCAGGTATGTACTTTCTCAGGAGAGATACATGGAACACATCATGTACTTGAGAGAGATTCGATGGAAGTGCCAATCGGTAAGCTACCTTTCCAACACGATCCAGAATTTCAAAATGACCGATATATCTAGGGCTCAACTTCCCTTCTTTCCAAATCTCATGACCCTCTTCCAGGGAGATATTCGTAAAAACACTTTATCACCCACTTCAAACTCTTGGTCTTTTCTTCGGTTGTCGGCATAACTTTTATGTTGACTCTGAGCTGCTCTTCTGTATTGTTGAATAGATCTGACCTTTTCTGCCATTTCATCAACGAGATCAGGTCCTAATAGCTTTCTTTCCCCAACTTCATCCCAGCAAGTTGGAGTCCTGCATTTCTTTCCATAGAGAGCTTCATAAGGAGCCATCTGAATACTAGAGTGAAAGCTATTATTATAAGAAAATCCCACCAAAGGTAGGTGTTGATCCCAACCACCTTTGAAATCCATAGAGCATGCTCTCAACATATCTTCTAGAGATTGAATTGTTCTCTCAGACTGACCATCTGTCTAAGGATGATAAGCAGTGCTGAAACTCAACTCTGTATCTAGAGTATGCTGAAGACTTCACCAGAGCATCGAGGTAAATCTCGTATCCCGATTAGATATAATAGAAAGTGGTACTCCATGCAATCTTACCACTTTTTTTACATATATCCTGGAAAGCTAATCCAGAGAGAAATCCTCTCTAATAGCAATGAAGTGCGCAGAATTTTTAAGACGATCAACGATGACCCAGATAGCATTATTGCCTTTGGATGTTTTAGGAAGTCCTGTGAAAAAGTCCATAGTGATGTTTTCCCATTTCTATTCGGGTATGGGTAATGGTTGTAACATCCCCTTAGACTTCTGTCTTTTAGCTTTAACTTGTTGACAAACCAATCATCGGGAGACATATTCAGCAACATCTCTTTTCATGCCATCCCACCAGAAGTACTCTTTCAGGTCCCTATACATCTTCGTGATTCTAGGATGAATAGAGAATGAAGAACTATGAGCCTCATCTAGCAGCTCCTTCTTTAATTCGGGGAGGGGAGGAACACAAACCCGATTCCTGAACTTTATTATCCCATCACAATCAAGGTTGAATGCAGGAACATTTCTCACGTTCTTTTGTAACTCGAAATCTTCTTTCTGCGCCTCTTTAATCTTCACATGTATAGATGGTTGAACATTCATTTGAGAAAGATACGATTTTCCCCTTTCATTATAATTCCAAGATCCATCCTTTGTAAATCCATAAATATTGGATCTTTTGTGATCCTCATCATGGATAAACTAGCATGGTCTTGTCGACTTAATGCATCTACCACCTTGTTTGCTTTTCCAGGGTGGAAATGGATTGAGCAGTCGTAATCCTTAATCAGCTCCAACCATCTTCTTTGGCGCATATTAAGCTCCTTTTGTGTGAAAATATACTTTAAACTTTTATGATCAGTATAAATGTCACACCTTTCTCCATAAAGATAATGCCTCCAAATCTTTAATGCAAAGATTATCGCAGCTTACTCCAAATCATGAGTTGGGTAATTTTGCTCATGTATTTTCAACTATCGTGAGGCATAAGCTATCACCATATCATTTGCATAAGAACACACCCCAATACCTTCTTGGATGCATCACTATAGATCACAAACCTTTCTCCACTAGAAGTCAGTGTGAGCACAGGTGCACTGGATAACCTTATTTTCAACTCCTTGAAATTCTCTTCACATTCTTCCGTCCAAACAAACTTAACTCCTTTCCGAGTCAACTTGGTGAGTGGATTAGATAATCGTGAAAAATCTTTCACAAAATATCGATAATGTCCAGACAAACCAAGAAAACTTCGGATCTTAGTTACTGTTTTTGGACTCGACCATCTTTCGATAACCTCTATTTTTGCTAGATCCACAGATATCCCCTCTTTTGAGATTATGTGACCCAAAATTCAACTCTTTTAAGCCAAAAATCACACTTGTTAAATTTGTCATAAAACTTCTCCTTTCTCAGGGTCTTCAATATAATTCTCAAGTGATATTCATGTTCTTCCTTGCTCTTTGAATAGACAAGAATATCATCTATAAAGACAACCACAAACTGATCAAGATAGTCTCTAAAGACTTTATTCATTAGATCCATGAAGATAACGGGGGCATTAGTAAGACCAAATGGCATCACTATAAATTCATAGTGTCCATACCTTGTATGGAAAGCTGTCTTTGGTATATCCTCCCTTTTGACCCTTAATTGATGATACCCTGAACGAAGATCAATCTTGGAAATGTATGGAGCTCCGCGTAGTTGGTCAAATAGGTCATCAATGCGCGGGAGAGGATATTTGTTCTTGATAGTGATCTTGTTAAGTTCTCGATAATCAATGCAGAGTCTCATTGATCCATCTTTCTTCTTAACAAACAGAACAGGGGCTCCCCAAGGTGACGCACTAGGGCGTATTAACCCCTTATCAAGATTCTCTTGGAGTTGCTTCTTCAATTCCTGCAACTCAATTGGGTCCATTCTATAAGGGTCTTTGAAATAGGCAAGGCACCTGGTACGAGTTCTATTGAAAACTCAACTTCACGATTCGGTGGATGACCCGGTAATTCTTCCAGAAAGACATCATCAAACTCCCATACAATGGGAATATTCTTAATCGTGAGTTTCTCACCAACCATTTGAGATAAATAACCTTCATTTAGTGGAATCAATACCCATAAAATGGAAGAAATTTCCACTGGAAGGTTTTGTTCATCCTTGCATCGATAGATGATCATAGATTGATCTGGAATATGAAATGTGACTTCCATTATTTGGCAATTGATATGAGCTCCATGTAGAGAAAGCCAATCCATGACAAGAATCACATCAAATTCCACTATAGGAAGGATCACAAGATTTGCAGGAAGCACTTTCCCACAAACTTCAATCGGAGAAGAATTATAAACTTTTGATGCGACTGTTGTGCCATTAGGTGTTGTCACAGCTAACTCAACATCTAATTGTTGAGGTAATACGGTGATATTCTTAGAAAATTCTTCAGAAATAAGAGAGTGGGTGGATCCAGAATCAAATAAAACATTTCCTACTTTAGAGTGGATGGTAAGTGTACCTTTCACCACATCGTTATCTTACTCCACATCGCTGATAGAAATTTCATGTGACTTTCCTTTGTCTTTAGCCTTAAGAGTTTGTTGACGTTTACCATCATCATCAACCCTTGGATTAGGGAATTTATTGGCATAATTTCCCATCTCCTTGCACTTGAAACATTGAAGTGTAGTAGGTTCATTCTGCGTATCCCTTCCTTTGTTTGCATCATTAGACATCTTCTTCCCATCATAGCGGCATTAAAATGCCCAATGACCTTCCTTACCACATTTGAAACATTTACTTGTCCCTTAAAGACAACTCCCTCCATGTTTCTTTCCAAACTTTGAGAATAAGGGAAAGCTCATCTTCTTTTCAGTGTGCTCTTTAGATTTTCCTTTGAATTTCATTTTCCTCTTCTTATCAAACCCATATGGCTGATGGGTTACTCCAATCTCCATCTCAACTTTGAGAGCACATCAAACGATTTCCTCGTAGCTAATGAAGTCCCTTATGGCTAAGTCCCTTCGAAGACTTGGTTTTAAGCCACTAAAGAATCGATAGATCTTACTCTCTGGTTGGATAATAATACCATAAGCGTACCTTGAAAGTCTTGTAAAATTTGCTTCATAGGTACCAACAGATTCATCATCCTTTTGCTTCAGTTCAAGAAACTCCTCCATCTTTGTTCGGAGAATACGAGGGATGTACTAATTGAAAAATAAGTTCTTGAACTCGTCCCATACCATGGACTCAATTTCATCCCTTTTCCTCATATTCTTAATAAGATTCCACCATTGATCAGCATCACCTTCCAAACGATACACTGCTAAGATGACTTTATCATGTTCAGAACATTGAAGAACTTAAAATATCTTTTCAGTAGTACTGATCCATTGTTCAGAAACAAGTGGATCAGAAGACCCACTGAAAGAAGGTGGACGTTGCCTCATGAAGGACTCAATAGAATATTGTTCCCTTCTCTACTCATTTGGAAGTCCAGAATGATTCATAGCTTGTGTAAGTATAGCAATAGGATTTTGCACTCCATCTCCCATAACATTTGTTTGTTCAGGAGGACAATCATTGCATTGTCCATTGCATTGATCAACACGGTTCCTTCGGGTTCCAGCCATCATCTAAAACCCAAAAAAAATAGTGTGAGAGGCAAAAATCATGCTAGGGAAAACAACAAAGTAAAGGGGGAGTACCCTCAATATCTAACATCTTAGGTTAAATTCTAATATCGTTACCTTAGTTCTAGGACTATATCATATACGTATACGTATCCTTAGGGACATCCCTAGACATACCTTAGAAATATCTCTAGGGATCTCACTAATGTTTTCGCATCATAGTTTCCAAAGGTTGACTAAACCTTTCCTCTGATACCAACTATAAATACCCGAAGCTTAACGTACATGGACATTACATTACTTTTGCGGAATACTTAGTACATAACAAAAACACACACAAAAGGATAGTAATAGTTTAGTGTCTTCGGAAACTCGGAATATAATCTTCTAATCGTGGTGAAAGATCTTCAACATCTCCCATAAAAATCTTCCCTTTTTTACCTAAAAACTTTCTTTATATCATAGGGAAAAGAAAACATAAAAGGGTGAGCTCAAATGCTCAGTAAGGGTAAACAAAAGAAATATCAATCACATCATATTCATAAGAACATAACATTTTGGAAATCTTAACCTGCAAAAGAGAGCATAATTTCATAACATGGGATAAATCATAGTAGTGAAATGTAATCCCAATAATCATAACTTAAAACATGAAACTTTGTGGCATACACACATAATCATAGAGAATCATTTCTTATTAGTAAAGACTCATTGCCAAGACTATCTTAGTGGACAAAGTCCCTTTCTGAACCGAGTTCACTCCTCGTTTCTGTCCTGTTTCACTGAACCGGTATAACCTACCGTTTCCAGCCATGTCTATCTCATGAGATATAAAATCTTTACCCAATGCATTGGAGGGAGATATAGGTCCCACCAATCTCATAATTATACCATTCTTATTTGTGCCACAAAATCATAAATCATACATCATTTCATAACCCATGTAATAAAAATGGGATTCTTAAACATCATGACATCATAAAACAATTCATATAAGATAAAGGAATTCATAAAAATAATTCCATCACAACATAATCAAATCAATGTAAAAATAGGGATATAAACAAAAACCTATATTATCTTTGATGGAAAATAATTTGGATAAAACACTTGAACTCCATTCTTGAGGAAAATATCCTTTCTACTTAAATTTTTTTTTCTTTTCTTAACATGTCATACAATTTTAATCTAAAAGAAGTTGATTAAAAATAATCTTGAGAACTTGTAAAGGAATATTCTTGGAAATAATGTTTTAAAAATCCATTCATGCTGTATAAGTTAAAAAAACATTATTCTCATACTTTTGTCGGAAAAGTCAAAAAGTACCTCGTATGAAAAACGACAAAAGATTCCTTTCATATATTTTACTAAAAACTAACCGAAGGGTAAAATTGAATATAAACTGTTGTGGAAGGATATAAATATTACATATTGAGGAAACATTGATGTGGATGATAAAATACACCCCAGTAAATTCCAAAGTATAAACAATCTCGGATAAAAATGAGATTGTGATATTTCCCTTACCTTAGGTCCGATTTGATTTGTAAGTGTCCGAACCTCCTGTATAATGATTTAAATAAAGTTATTGACTTATTCCAGAATCATACTTATTTTTATATATGGTCATATTATTAGCTTCTTATTAGTAATATTTCATTACTACTTGTTATTCGAGTGTTTATTACTTTTTGTTCTTATGCGTGTTTTGTCGAATAAATTCTTATTTTTCTCTTTAGGTTATATATACCTTATTTACAGAATTGTATTAGTGTAATATATATCATTTTCATTCATTAAATTCATTTATATAATCATTATGCAATGAAGATCATGTAGAACGAGTCACATCACATCGTGGAGACGGTATTCCGTACGTACGCACGAGTGATGATATCATTCCTATGATCGTGGAATTGTATTGGAGTGTATGTATACTATTTCAGAATCAATATCACTTTATAATAGTCATATATATTCATTATTTAAACCATTATACCCTTCCAAGTATGGTGGTGGTGGAAAATAGATTACACCACAGCGTGGAGACGGTATTCCGTACGTATCCACGCGCGGTGATTTCTTTTTCCGTAGGATGGATAGATGGTGAAATAGGGTTGTTTCATACTTATAATAACATATCCGTATATGAGTGATACTGATGTTATTACTTCATAATGAAACAACTAAAGAAGAAGATGTGGAAGAAGAAATAATGATGAAAGAATCGGTAACGGAAATTACCTCTTCTTTGAAGCGCCTCTTTGAGACCTCCTCTTAGGGCACTAAAATTGGTCTTTGAGGAAGACCAAAACCTCTAGGATGTTTCTAGGGAAGTGGAGAAGGGAATTTGGCAGATTTTGGCCGAGCTTGAAGGCTCAAAATGTTGTGAGGAAGAGAGGGAGGGGGTGCCCTTTTATAAGGGAGGAGAGGGGCACCTTTGGAATAACTAAACATATTATTTTATTATAAAGTAAAGTTCGGTTTTAAATAGTTCCAAATTGAGTTATTTAAAAGATAAGGTGGGGATTGATCGAAATAATATCATCCAATAGAATTTAGACAAGTTTAGGTCATTATATTAACCTTATATTTTAGTTTTAACTCTTAGTTAATTAGATTGACATTTACCAAGTCACTTTGTATTTTATATTATATAGTTAATAAACATACCATATACATCCAAGAGACCCCCGAGTTGTGTTTTATTAATATATATAGCCTTATCTAAGTCATTTTGCCGATCCTTAGATTTTTAGGAATAAAATAACAATTAATAATATATATTTTTTTAAAAAACTATTTTATGTCAATTTTGACACTATTCAATAGTTGATTTTTTTGAAACTCATAAAAGAATTATTACTTGGACCAAAGTTAATTAAATCAATCCTAACATGTCATATTAACCTAGAGAATTAGTTTAATTCATAAAAAGTCTCAAATTATACTTATTTAGGTATTTATAATATCAATTATTCTAATTTTTCACTATTATGGTAATTACTGCATCATCATTGTGTCATAAATAAATTAAATTATATAAAGTATAAAAATTAAAAATAAAGTATCATTATGTAGGAAATAATTTTAGCTTTCTAATGAATATTTATAGTCGAATTTATCTTATGTATAACCTTATATTAAAAATTATTTAGTTATTAAACTTTGATTTTAACTATTTTAACCCTTCTTTAAATAAATTAATAATAAATGTCCTAATCTAATCCAAGTGGACCTAAATGGTCATATTTTATTCCTAAGGTTGTTTTTGGTCGAATTAAACTTGTCCAATAGAATTAGGACATGTGTTAGGGTAATAATAATATCATGTTTACCCTTAATTACCCTATTTACTTTTAACCGTGATAAAAAAAGTAAAAAGTTACTATTCACAAAAAAATTATTTTCATCTCATTGAACCACATTTTACTTACTGACATCAACCATGTCTCTTAGATTTTTGAAATTACACTCACAGAAGTGGTAAAATTAAGTTTTATGAAAAATTCAGTTTTTTTAACTACCACTTAGTGGTTTGACTATTCATCATAAAATTGAATGTTTTCAGAAAAATACCAAAATTTCACCCTAGGATAATTTCGATATTCCGAATCAAAAAATGAAGTCCATTTTGAAAAATAAAATTTATAAAATTTCAAAAATTGGTTATTACTATTCATAATGGCTAGTTTTAATAATATTTTAATAGCAAATCATTGTTTAGTGAAACTCGGTATTGCGTACGACACAAGCTATCGAGGAAGGTCGCGATTTCGTGTAAAGAAAGACAAGATAGTGTTGTGTGTAGTGAAAGATTCCTTTGATGATTTATATAACATAAAAACAAAATATTTCACATAAAAGTCTCAGGTGTTACAAGTGAACTCAAGAGTTGATATCGATAGTTGCGGGGAACCATTGAACCATTCTAGAACCATCAAGATGAAGGAAATCAGAGGAAAAGAGGGAATTTAATCCGGGTTTGAGAAGGGATGAAAGGGAATAGAACGATTTTTTAAAATTAAATATATGTAATATATAATAAAATTAAATATATGAAAAAATATGACAAAAAAATAAAATCTCAATATGTTACTAAGTACTTAATTTATTATTTTATAATAAATATTAAATTTTACAAAAATTAATATATTTGTTTTATATTATAAAATAAAATGTCAATTAGTTTTTATATCAATTAGTTATTACTTATATTTCAATTATGTTTATTAATTTTTTATTGATTATCATGTTTATATTTATTATGTTTATAAAATTCAAATATCATAATGATTTTAATTTTTTATATGTAGTATTTGAATGTTTATTAAATGAAAATCATTATAAAATATAATAACTATTGACACATAGAGATAATTGAAAATTAAAATCAATTAATGATATATTTTTAATAAAACCGTAAATATTGACTTTGGTCATAAAAATAATAATCTATATAAACAAAATTGGTTTCTTTTAATTGGTTGTTATCATTGAATGGTTTATTGTAATAGATTATATTGATGATAAAAGATTTGAAGGTAATGGTTATTATTAATAATAGATTTAAGTGTTGGTAAAAAAATGTTGGTAATAGTGTGATAAAGCAGTAGATTTAAATATTGGTGAATGATTTGTTGGTGTTAAACGATCGATGCCAATAGATAGATCTATTGGTAAAAATAACTATTGGTGCTTAAAATCACTACCAATAAAACTTAATATCTGTTGGAATTGCTCATTTTTACCAACAGATATATTATTTTTCACTACATTTCTGTTGGTATAAGTCATTTTATTGTAGTGCATGGATGGTTTCTAAATATGTGATTTTTAAATATCATTATAACATATGATAAAATTAATCAATAAATATGTAATTCTTGTGTTTTTGGGGAATCTATAAGCATTATGATAGAATATTGAAAAAGGTGAATTTTATCCCAATACTCATTTGGAGAATGATCCTATATAAGGAATGATTATAGGGATTTGACTCTCATAAGTGGAGATTAGGCCATATATAGTAGGCATTTCTATGAAATTTAAGATCAGTCATGGTGGTCCATATCTCATGCAGTTTAATGTCATACAAAAAGGACTCAGGTTTGATGAAGTTTAGTGTCATGTGATAATGACCTATTAAGTGGGTTATTTTCTTAGATTTAGATCATGTGAAAAATGGTACGGTTTTATGTCTCTGATGAACCAGTGAAAGGAAACTAAATGGGAATTGAGGAGTCCAAACATGGTGATGTAGTAGGGGTTTGATTAGATTTTATCTTTGGAAAAAATATAGTAAATCCCGGCATTACTGTCTATCATGTGATAATAGAATCAATACTCACATTTTTATTTTATAGGGTTACCCATGCGAACCAAACTCTCTCAAATGGGGGATCATTTTAGATTTGGTTCATAGATGAATAAATCCATGATTGAGGATTCAATGTCAATTTAACTCATACATATGATTGAGGTATTTTTATTAATAGATTTTGATGATGCATATATATTGGGGGCCTCTATGTAAATACAGTTATTACATAGGTTAGAGTATTTTTTTTCATGTAGAATGATATTTTTATGTGTCCTCTTCTACATAGATCAGAATCATGTGAAAGGAAATAAAATTCGACTTCACCTCAGTGTAGTGTCATCAAAGAAATGAAGTTTTTCATAAAATGCCCAAAAAACTATGGTGAATGAAAGGATTTTATTTATTTTAATTAATGTATGGACCAAAGATAATAAATATGGTCATAAATACTTACCATAAAGTAATATTAATCAAGCTACACATAGTTATGAATTACAAAATCCACATATAGATGTAGTTCATGTGTAAGGATAAGGAACTTTTCTTATATTCATTATGGTTGGGCCAAGGAAAATACATCCATTTAGAACTGTGTATTTGGTGAAGAAAAGTGTTAATCCACAAATAGTTTTGATTAAATAGTTACGCAGTCTTGGCGGCATGCAATGTAAGGGAAACTCAATGAAAAAGGGCAACCATTATTTCACTAAGACAAGGTAAGTGAAATCATTGGCATTAATCTTATGGCTAGGTTTTCCATGACATATATAACTATATATCCTATGACAATAGGAATCATACAATACATAATTCTTTTGATGAAGACTCCCTATGTATATTGATATCTTACATCGATGTTGGAGAATTTATGTTCTCGATCATAGAAAGATTGTGTGTCAAGGATCACTGCACATATTTTGATATTATATAGGGGAATTTGGCCATGAAAATTAGTCCTCTATAAGTTGTTTTGGGTCATGCATGATGGAATATATAGTCCCGTATCAATATAAATGGTTAATCTTGGTAGTGATAATTTTATAAATTGACAAAGATCTCTATGATTACATGAGTCATGATCACAGTGAGAAATAAGAGGGTATTTTAAGATTCATTTTACTTCACTAGAGCATCATTCGGGGAACTTTCTGGCACACACCATTAAATTTCACATTTTTTTGTGGGTAAATTTTCATATATTTTAATATTATGTGGCTTGGATGTAACTATTATCTAATTTTATGTCATGATAAAAGGATTGTTTCATAAATTTTTAGGCCATGTGATTAGGACATTGAATATATCATTAAAAGTCATTTGATGGGGATGTGCACAGGTTATATTAACATCATACATTAGATAAGATAATTATGAATTTTAACATATTTCAGTGAGTATAACCTCTAAGATGTTTTATGTCTTACAGAATGTAGATTATCTATGTAGTTTAATGTCTTACAAATTAGAAATTGTGAACAAATGTTGAATTATTATATATATTTATTTAGAAATATTTCATTTGGTATAGGTGTGATGTGATCCGTATCTACTTTGACCAATTAATATTCTTTTCTAGAGTAAACCTAGTGTATGATATAAGGTCTTTCCCACTTTTATCCGAGCTTCATATGCTTCTTCCCTATTATTAATGGAGTTCTAAGAACAAATACTTTATTTTTATGGAGGAACAAATAGTTGTGAACTTTTTATTGAATATGTACGACCCGTGATCTTATTTAATGTTAGGATTGTTTAAAATATTGATCACACAGATGTATTTTAATGTTTATCAAGTCTCTTAATGTTTGGGAATGACTTGGGGGAGGTTTCATGTTAATAGGACCACCTAGAGGGTGAAATGGATATAACCCACAACTTTTCTTACTGTGAACATGTAGTTCACAACATGAACTTTCCAAACAAGGTAGTGGCCATTCATCTTGATATGTCACAGTGTGAACCAATGTTTCAAATCATGAAACATATCACTTTTATTATAAAAAGAGAAATACTAAAAAGAGAAAAGGGTAGAGGGAAAGGCCATTCATACAAGGAGAAATAGTGACACCCTTCTCCTATTCAATTAGGGTTCTAACAAGGGTTCTCCAACATCTCTTACTGGTTGTTTGTGTTATTCATAGTAGGAGTTAGCCTGGGGGTAAAACGGATTCTCCATATTCTAAATTATATTTTTTATTTGTCTCTATTGAGGAACTGTATCATTTATGGAATTATACCATATTTTTAATGGTTTTTATCTACTATTTAAATTTCTGACATCTAAAGTTGAATCCGAGGTCGGTATTCAACAAGCAGGATTTTACAAGTACAAGAAAGGAATTTCCAATATTTCTTTTGATTATAAATGTGTTATGTGATGTGTGGTAAATGTACATGAGTGGGGTGGTTCGGGTGAGACCATTTTTGTACTGATTTTATTCACTATTGTTATTGGGAGGTGTCAATGGGTAGTCTCCTGTGTGATAGGGTACATTTGAGATAGGTATGGTTTGGAATGTGTGAAATGGGGATCTATGATTTTTTAAATGATGATGTCGGTTATGTTTTTCTATTAATGTGTTCCTATGGATGATTTGGTTTTTTGGGAATGCATTGGGCATGGCCCATTAGACCTTGAGTGATTTTGATCAGTAGAAGTGGGGAGATGTGGTTAGTCAAGATAAGGTGGACGATTATAATCAATGTTGTAGTTGGGAAATGAGGTTCAAAGGCTGGAATATAGGTTTCTAGATATCTGGTCTAGAATTTTTGGTGATTTTTTCTCACAATAGTTGACCGATAGCACTATCAAGTTCATGTTCACATAGGATAAGGGACCGGTGATGTGGTGTTTACTAAACAATATAGGTAGAGGCATTCATAGACCTAGTATCATAGGGGATGGTAATGACTATTATTACAGGGGAGGTCCTTGCTATAGAAGGCCATAATTGATGGTGTTTGTGACCAAAAAATGGGGAATGAAGCTAGCTATTATGGTTGGTATGATATTCTTGGGTTGTGATAGGATGTGTATCACCATGCCTTGTAATTTCGGGAAACTAATCTGATGGTTATTAGATAAGTGGATTTCTGAGGGAATTGTGCTATGCCTATTAGCAAGTCATTGGAACTTCAGATTAACTCGACGGTGTTTATGAAGAGGAAGGAAGTCTGTGACATTTTTTTCATGCAGTTATATTTGGAAAATTATTCTATGAGGTATTGAAACTTTTGGGAGACCAAGAGATATTCCGATATAAAAGCTCGTGGATGCATCAATCCAGACCAGCATTGGATGAAGTAGGTAAAGGTTACCTTGTGGTTTCTAAGCATAATTGAATTAGGTTATGTGATGTATGATTTTTAGTTTTTTATTTATGTTTTCATACACATGTATATATATGGATGTAAGTTAGACATCGCATTGGTGGTGGCCTACTAAGTTCAAACTCACACCCAACATGTGCCCCTTGGGATGCATGCATAATTTATTGATTTATGTATCGGAAATGGATCAGGATCAAGGTCTAGAGATTCGTGATAAGGTATGTACAGAGGGTTAATGAAACAGTTGGAATGTTTTTTGGAAGATGGACTATGTTCTATGTCATGTTGGTGATCATTTAGGGTTTGTTATGTATATATATACACACAATCTACCCATAGGTAATCTGGATCACATTTATATGAATATAATAACATGTAGATATTATCTATTATTTTTAGTAGGTGTAATTTTGGATAATTTCTATTGTTGTTTTATATTGATTATGTGGGGTTAGGTTTATTGTAAGGACCCAGCCCTAGTTGCCCAGATCCGATGCCTTATTTGATTAAGTTGGCATACATACAAGGAATAAGAATCCCGAAGGACCGAGTAGTTTAGTATTATTGGAAACAAGTTACATACATAAGTTGATCATTACAACATGAAGGAAAAAAATAGTAATTTATGCCACTATCACCATCATGTCTCCTAGATTACGCTTGCATGTAATTCATAATTTACTTCTTCATATCCTGAGAAAAATGAAATGTAAGAGAGGGTGTGCTCAAATTCTAAGTAAGAGTAAGAAATACATAGGAAGATAATATATACATTAGACATGGTGAATTATTGAAAAACACATGCCTTTAATAATAAACTTTAACACATTTTGGCAGGAATATGAGCTGAGTAAATATTAACATAATAAAACATAATCAAGGGTATCATACTAGTTGAATAACCGCATGATCTTCAAATACTAGAATCATAATTAGGTAAGTGCATTTTCCAGACATTCTAAAACATTTTTTCAAGGCCTCGGCCAAGACGTCTAATTATGAAGGCCTCGACAAGAATCCATATATCACATTAGAAAAGGCCTCGACCAATTCCATGTCTATTTGTCCCATGAGACCTACCGATGCATCGGTGGGCTATATCCATCCCCAACCCTCACATAATAAGTCCAATGCATTTATAATATGAGTGGGGATAAACATAAACATCAAATAAATTCATATTGAAACTATCATATGAAATGTAACTATCTTTCCCCAATCATTAAACATAAAACACTAACCATTCCAAGTAATGTAGTGAATGGTTTTAGGATATATCATCCACAATAGAGTTAATCATAAAAAATTAAATCAAATATTGTAGATGACTTAATAAATTATTAATCCCAATAAAACCATGGAATCAATAAGAGTGTTGAATTAGATGAAAACACTCTTATAAAATCATTAAGCAATTCTGGAGATAAATACTCTTTCATTTTGAAAAGAAGAGTTCTTTTGGAAAAATATTTGTATAAAACCAGAAGTAAATTAAGATAGTATATTTATAATAAAATGAGTAGTTTTATAATGATAATGTTTTCCAAAAACATATTCTAGAGTTCCCTTGAAAATAGGTATGAATTTGAGAAATTCCCTTGAATCGGGCTCGTATTTTTGAAACAATTTTAATTATCCTTTTAAAACATGTAACTATCCTTATATTAAGTAAGTATTAGGGTTTGTAAAAATATATATGACACTCACACAGAATATATGAGGAGTAAATATCAATACATAAGATTTTCAACGAGGTATTGAGACAATTAAAGTGTCCCTAATAAAAATGGAAGTTCGGGTGAAAAAACCCTTACCTTAACTCCAAACGTGTTATGCTCTTGTACTTAAGATCCTTAAATATGGAATTATAGTTGTTAATACATTATTTTAGAACCTATTTTACATTTATTAATTTTACCATAATTCTGGGTAGTTCATTTATGTCTTTATTGACAAGTTATTGTATTGAATTTTGTCGTTCTAGAGTGTTCGTTTCCTTTATTTTCATTTTCGGTTCACTTGTTTTTATGTAATTAAGTTCATGTGGCATGGTTATAAATTTCCAGGATTGGAATTATATATTATTAATGAACACAAAGAATTTATAATGTTCATTTCTATCATTTTTTTACATAGAATGAGGATGAATCATTAGATGACAACTACTTCAATTATTAGGCGGTATTTGGAATATTATGAACTAGTTTGGTCATATAACTTAATTATATGTACATATTTTCATTCATGAATATTAATTACATTATAACACATATATTATAGTCTGGCTCAACCATTAATATGGTTTCATGACCAGTAATGAAGAATAAATTTAAGAACAAAACCTCGTCGTCCACGAAGGTTATAAATCGAACCTCATGGACGTCGGTTTGGTTTATAAAATAAAAGGGAGGGAGTAAGAATATTTATGATGGTTCTTCCATTCACATGATATAAATCTAGTATTGAGATGTTAATGGAGTTATCATGATCATTTCAGCAGACGATGTGAGGATAGGATAACAAAAGTAGATAAATTGAAATAAAACCAAATGAAAAAGAATGGTGCTTTTCCTCTTGAAATAAAGATCTTGACAAACTCTTTAAGGGAAAGGGTTTTGGTCTTTTGGAAGGAATAAGAGATTCTTGGTCATGGGGAGTGACTAGGGATGGGTAATTGGGCAAAACATTGAGGAGCTTCAAGGATTAGAGTAGTGAAGATAAGAGGGAGTGGTGAGGGGTTTCTATAGTTGAGGAGAGTGGTATATTTTCAATATTAAATTCATTATTTTTTTATTTCTCTCAAGACAACAAAATAGTGTTGTTTCATGTGACCCATAATAGTAAGAAATGCATGTGGGTTCGAACCAAGTGGCCTTGCATCACTTTTTATGTCATGAATAGTGTATTTAACTGATAAATTGAATATACGGTATTTTACCATATTTCACTATTCCTCAAAAATTCAAGAATTTTAGAAAAATCCCAGAAATTCACCCCTATCATTTTTTGATGTGTAGAATACAAAAGTGAAGTCCATTTTTGAAAAACTAATTTTCTAAATATTATTAATTCAACTTTTAAATAAAAACATACTTAATTAAAAAATTAATGGTTCTAATTCTACAACTACTTCTTTATCACAATAAAAAATTAACCAAGATGTTATTATCTTATAGCCTTAAAAAATGATAACAAAATTTAAGATTAATTAGTTTTATATTACTCTTAATATTACTATTTATAAGAGTATTTTACTATTCACCAAAAATCAAGTTTGTTCTATTAGATTCCAAATGACTTACTGAACACAACTGTAGATGACCATTTCTTGAAATTCAAAACATAGAAGAGATAAAGATTTGTTTAATAGTTAGATTATAAAATTGAATTCTATACTTATTTTGAAAACCATGATGTGTGACATTCTCCCCTCCATACAAAAATTTCATCCTCGAAATTAACATAATATTTCCTAAAAATATTCGTGTATGTCTTAAACATAAGCTCCCCAGGCTCCCATGTTGCTTCCTCCATCTTATGGTTCCTCCATCAAACCTTCACCAGACGAGTCGTCTGATTTCTCAATACTTGTTCTCTTGTATCAAGAATCTTGATAGGCTCTTCATAGTAATATAGATGGGGCTCATGTTCCACTTCATCATAAGTGAGTACATGTGTTGGGTCTGGCATGTACTTTTTTAACATTGACACATGGAACACATTGTGAACCTTGGAGAGACTTGGCGGAATTTCCCAACGGTAAGAAACAACTCCTTTTCTGTCCATAATTTAAAAAGATCCAATGTTCCTGGGACTTAATTTTCCCTTTTTACTGAATCATATAATACCCTTCCATGGTGATACTTTTAAGAAAATGTGATCACCTTCTTGAAATTTCAAATCCTTCCTCCGGTTGTGAGCATAGCTATTTTTCCTACTTTGAGATATTTTGATATGGTTATGGATAATCTTCACCTTTTCCATTGTTTCTTCAATAATTTCTTGGCCCATGAGCTTTCTTTCAGCAACATCATCCCAGAAAGTTGGTGTATGACATCGCCTCCCATATAATTCTTCATAGGGTTCCATCTGTATACTTGAATGGAAGCTATTATTGTAGGAAAATTCTACGAGAGGTAAATACAGATCCCACATGCCTTGAAAATCAAGTGAACAAGACCTCAAAATGTCTTCCAATGTTTGAATAGTCCGTTCTGACTGTCTATCAGTTTGTCGGTGCTAGGAAGTGCTCAAACGAAGATCAGTATGTAGGGCCTTTTGAAGACTTTTCCAGAATCTTGATGTAAAACCTGGATCACGATCATAAATAATCGATAGGGGTACTCCATGAAGTCTCACAACTTCATTAATATATAGTCCTTCTAGATGTTCAAGTGGTAGATCTTCTCCTATAGCAAGAAAATGTGCTGACTTGGTAAGATGATCAACAATGACCCATATTGCATCATTCCTTCTAGGTGTCTTTGGTAGTCCCGTGACAAAGTCTATTATGATATTATCCCATTTCCACTCAGGTATGGGAAGAGGTTCCAATACTCCTATAGGCTATTTCCTTCAAACATTCACTTGTTGACAAACCATACATCTTGACACAAAATTAGTAATCTCCCTCTTCATGTTGTCCCACCAAAAATGTTCCTTCAAATCAATATACATCTTAGTTCTACCAGAGTGTATAGAGAAATTGGAACTATGAGCATAATCTAACAATTCCCTTTTTAGATTAGGTATATCAGGAACACAAAGACTCTTCCCAAACTTCAAAATTCCATCTTCATATACGAAGTCACTCAATCTCCCATCATTCACAGCTTTAATCTTCTTTTGAAACTCTTCATCATTATCTTGGAAACATTTTATCCTTTGAAGTAAAGATGGTTTGGGAACTATTTGAAAAAGCATTGATGTTTCACCTTCCATGGTTATTCCCATATCCATCTTTACTAGATCCATGAAAATTGGATCCCTTTCAACTCTCATCTTGTTCAAAACTCCAGGATCCTTTCTGCTTAAAGCATCTTCCACCTTATTTTCCTTCCCCAGGTGGTAGTGTATCATGCAATCATAATACTAGAGTAGTTCAAGCCATCTCCATTTCCTCATGCTGAGTTCTTTCTAAGAGAAAATATACTTCAAACTCTTGTGATCAGTATAAATCTATCATTTTTCACCATATTGATAATGTATCCATATCTTCAATGAAAATATTATAGAAGCTAACTCAACATCATGAGTAGGATAGTTTTTCTCATTAATTTTTAGCTTTCGTGATGCATAATCAATAACCCTATCATTTTTCATAAGGACACTACCAAGTACTTTATTTTAAGCATCACTATAAATAAAAAACCCGTCATTCCCCGATGGTAGAGTTAATATAGGATCATTGACTAATCCTGTCTTCAGTTCCTTGAACCATTCTTCACAATATTTTGTCCAAACAAATTTAATTCCTTTATGTGTGAGCTTCGTTAGTGGGTTAGTCACTCGGGAAAAATTATGTACGAAACACCGATAATAACCTGTTAAGCCAATAAAACTGCATACCTTAGTTATGTTTGTTGGCGTGATCCATTCTTGGATTATCTTTGTCTTCACAAGATCAACTAAGATTCTATCCTTAGACGAAATATGGCCATGAAAAGAAATATCCTGAAGCCAGAATTCACACTTTCTGAACTTCCCATATAATTCATGTCTTCTAAGAGTATTCAGGATAATGCGCAAGTGATTTTCATTATCTTCTTAGATTTTGGAGTATACCAAGATATCATCAATAAATATCACTAAAAAATCATCAAGATATTCCATGAAATCTCTATTCATTAGATCCATGTAGACAATGGATGCATTAGTCAATCCAAAAGGCATTACTGTAAACTCATAATTCTCATACCTGGTTCAAAATACTATTTTCAGAATGTCTTACTTCTTCACACTAAACTAATGATATCCAGATCGAAGTTCAATCTTTGAAAATTATTTAGATCCATGCAGTTGGTCAAATAAATCATCAATGCCAGGTAGGGGATACTTGTTCTTTATGGTTATAGCATTGATCTCCCTGTAGTCGATACATAACCTCATAGATCCATCATTCTTCTTAACAAAAAGGACAGTGGATCCCCATGGAGAAACACTAGGAAGGATAAATCCCTTGTTACTTAATTCCTCTAGTTGTTTCTTTAGTTCCACGAATTCCTCAGTGGCCATTCTATAAGGGGTCTTCTATATGGGCCTTGAACCAGAAATTTAATCAATGGAAAACTCAATATCTCATTCTGGAGGATGTCCAGGTAAATCTTCTAGAAACAGATCAACATATTCTATCACAATAGGTACATCCTATATTTGAACATTCCTTTCCTCACCCACAGTTATTTCATTCTCTTCCTCCCCAATAATTGAATTTAGTTGAGCTACTGGGGGTGGATCTAGATAATAACCAGGTGGTGACGATTCTACTCTAAAGATAAGGTGTTCTTTATCATCATCATCAAAAATCATAACCTACTTCTTCTTACAATAATTTTTTTCATCATGGTCCGAAAGCCAATACATACCGAGGATTACATCATTCAATCATGGGTATGATGATGAGTTCAGCAGATAAAGAACATTTATATGCCCTAATGGGAACTTATTGACAGAACTTTTTAGCAATGATACTTCCCATATGAGTTTTGACAGACAACTCCCTTGTTAAATAAAATTTAAAATATTATATTTTCTTAGAAAACTGGGAAGATATGAAACAATGAGATGATCCAGATTCAAATAATGAATTGGATAAACTTGAGGAAACAATTAAAGTACCTGTCACCACGTCATTAAGAACTTAATCCTCTCCTGTTGTGATTTCATAAGCTTTTACCTGATCTCTTGGCCTTTTCTGTTGCATATTTCCTTGATGTTTTGGACAATCATTAGCATAGTGTCCCATATCTCGACAACTATAGTATTGAACATCATTGGCTCCCTTCTTCCCCTTGAAATCACCAACAAGATGGCCTTTCTGACCACATTTGTAGCATACTCCTTTTCCTTTTATGCATGCACCCGGGTGATTCCTTCCACAATTGTCACATGGTAGAAAATAAACTCTTCCCTTCTTCCCCGTTTCCTTATTTCCTTTCCTAGGGTTTTCAGTAGGCCTCTTCTATTCTTACTTTACCTTAAAGTCATAAGACTTAGAGAATTCTTTTTCTGTCATGATGGAACATGAAACTATATCCTCATATGAAGAGTAACATTTGGAGACTAGTGCCCACCGGAGGAATGGATTTAGGCCATCAAAGAATCGATCAATTTTTCTCCTTGGATTTCATATGTAGTCTACAACATGTCTTTCTAATCTTGTGAAGTTAGCTTCATACCTTGCAACATTCTCATCTTCCTTCTAAATCAGATTCAAGAATTGTCTCTCCATATCTGCTCGCTGCTCACGAGGGAAATATTCTTCTATGAATATTTCCTTAAAATCCCTCCATTCTATCTCTTCTATATCTTCCTCCTCCTTTGTGTTTTGGATTAATGACCACCACTGATCCGCATCTCCTGATAGAAGTTATACTACCATGACAACCTTATCTCTTTCATTACATCCCAAAGAGAGAAATATCTTCTCAAGGGAAAATATCCACTGCTCTACTATAAACGGGTTTGTAGTCCTGTTTAATGATGGAGGCTGTTGTCGCATAAAGCGATCTAGCATGGATCCTCCACATGGTGGATTCGGATTCACCACATGAGTAAGGTAATTATTCATAACCAGAGTTAGTTATCCCTATATAGTTATGAGTTGCTCAGCACCAGTCACAGCAATAGAGCCAACATCATTGTCTTGCGTCGGAGGAAAATCCATACAGGGACACGTGTATTCATGTGATTTCTTTTCCGCCCACTAGTTGCCATATCTAGATAATGGAATACACTATATTAGGTTATTAATCATAATGTATAATCTTATCTTAAAAATACTCAGAAAAATTGAGATCCTACGCATGGATAATCCCATATTCAAAAAAAGCTTTCTTTGTGGAATATTTACATTAAACTCCTTCATGATGGATTATTATTGAAATGTGAATTATCCTAAGCATATACCTTGAGAGTGTCGTAACTAAGAGTGCAAAAAGGACCGTTGTCGTGCACCAGTTCCCGTTCGAGTCTAGCTCAATGTGGTGTTTTCGGGTTTTACCTTTAGATACATCTGTTCCAGAGCCGCCTCTACCTACTTGTATCCAGACATGGATGTATTTCTTGAAAGATCCACATAATCTATTCCTTACCAAAATACCAGAATGTTATTGTATATATTTACTCAAAGACTATCTTAAGGACTCTTCCCCAATTCTACGTTTTCAAAATATAGTTTCCAAGTATTCTACTAAAATTCCTCTGATACCAACTGTAAGCACCCATCCCCAGTTACCCAGAGCTGGTGCCTTATTTGATTAAGTTGGCATACATAAAAGGAATATAAATCCCGAAGGACCAAGTGGTTTAGTATTATTGGAAACAATTTACATACATAAGTTTATCATTACAATATGAAGGAAAAAACAACACTAATTTATGCCACTAGAAACATAATGTCTCCTAGATTATCCTTTCATGTCATTCATAATTTAATTATTCATATGTTGAGAAAAATGAAAAATAAGAAAGGTTGAGCTCAAACACTCAGTAAGAGTATGAAATACAGTGGAAGATACTATAAACATTAGACATGGTGAATTATTAAAAACACATGCCTTTAATAATAAACTTGAACACATTATGGCAGGAATATGAGCTGAGTAAATATTAACATAATAAAAAATAATCAAGGGTACTCTACTAGTCGAATAACCACATGATCTTAAAATACTAGAATCATAATGAGGTAAGTGCATATGTCAGTCATTCTAAAAATTTTGTCAAGTCCTCATCCAAGATGTCTAATGATTAAGGCCTCGGCCATAATCCATATATCACATTGGGAAAGGCCTCAGACAATTCCACGTCTATTTGTCTCATGAGACATACCAATGCATCGAGGGGATATAGTGGGCCCCACCCGTCACATAATAAGTCTAATGCATTCCTCATATGAGTAGGGGTAAACATAAACATCAAATACAGTCATATTGAAACTATCATATGAAATGTAACTATATTTCCCCAATCATTAAACATAAAACACTAACCATTCCGAGTAATATAGTGAATGGTTTTAGGATAGATCATCCACAATAGAGTTATTAATAAACCATTAAATCAAAAATGATAGATGACTTCATAAATGATTAAACCCAATAATGCCATGGAATCAAAAAGAGTTATGAATTAGATGAAAACACTCTTTTAAAATCATTAATCAAATCTAGAGATAAATACTCTTTCATTTTGAAAAGAAGAGTTATTTTGGAAAAATATATCTATAAAACCATAAGTAAAGTAGAATAGTATTTTCATAATAAAAGGAGTGGTTTTATAAAGTTAATGGTTTCAAAAAATAGATTATAGTGTTCCCTTGAAAATAGGTAAGAATTTGAGAAATTCCCTTGAACCGGGCTCGTATTTTTGAAACAATTTTGAATGTTCCTTAAAAAATGTGTAACTATCCATAAAATAAAGAAGGATTCTGGGTTTTAAACATATATATTATACTCACATAGAATATATTAGGATTACATAACAATAAATTAGTTTTTTATTTAGGTATTTAGACAATGAAAGTATCTCAAATGAAAATGTAAGTTCGGGTGGAAAAACCCTTACCTTAACTCCAAAAATGTTCTTCTATTGTACTTAATCTCATAGAATATGAAATTATACTTGTTAATAAAAATTTTCATAACCTATTATACATGTATTTAGTTTACCGTAATTATAGTTAGTTCATTTATGTCTTTATTGAAAAGTTATTGTATTGAATTTCGTTTTTCTGGAGTGTTCGTTTCCTTTATTTTCATATTCAGTTCACTTGTTTTTATGTAATTAAGTTCATGTGTAATGGTTATAAATCTCCAGGTTTGGAATTATATATTATTAATGAACATGAATAATTGATAATGGTAATTTATATCATTTTCTTACATGGAATGAGGATGAATCATTAGATGACAACTACTTTGATTATTCGGCGGTATTTGGAATATTATGGACTGGTTTGGTCATATAACTTAATTATATGTACATATTCTGGTCAATAAATATTAATTAGGTTATAAAACATATATTATAGTCTGGTTAAACTATGAATATGGTTTCATGACCATTAATGAAGAAGAAATTGAAGAACGAAACATCGTCATCCACGAAGGTTATAAATCAGAACCTCATGGACATCGATTTCGTTTATAAAATAAAAGGGAGGGAGTAAGAATATTTATGATGTTTCTTCCATTAACATGATATAAATGCAATATATATATTTTAATGGAGTTTTCAGTATCATTTGGATAGAGGATGTGAGGATATGATAACAAAAGTAGATAAATTGAAATAAAACCAAATGAAAAAGAAAGGTGCTTTACATCTTGAAATAACCTCCTTGAGAAACTTCTTAAGAGAAGAGGTTTTGTCCTTCTGGAAAGACTATGAGATTCCTGGTCGTGGGGAGTGACTAGGGAAGGGTAATTTAAAAGAACATTGGGGAGTTTCAAAGCTAAGAGTAGTGAAGAGAAGAGGGAGTGGTGAGGGGTTTTTATAGTGGAGGAGTGGGGTATATTTTGAATATTTAATTAATTATTTTATTATTTCTCTCAATACAACCAAATAGTGTTGTTTCATGAGACCCCTAATAGTAAGAAGTGCATGTGAGTTTGAACCAAGTGGACTTGCATCACTTGTGATGTCATGAAAATTTTATTTAACAGATAAATTGAATATACGGTATTTTACCGCATTTCACTATTCATCAAAAATTCAAGAATTTTAGAAAAATCCCAAAACTCACCCCTACCATTTTTTGAAGTGTAGAATTCAAAAGTGAAGTTCATTTTTGAAAAATAATTTTCTAATTATTATTAATTTATCTTTTAAATAAAATCATACTAAATTTGAAAATTAACCGTTCTAATTCTCCAACTACTTCTTTATCACAATGAAAAATTAACCAAGATGTTATTATCTTCTAGACATAAGAAAATAAAATGATAATAAAATTTACTATTTATTAGGGTCATATTACTATTCATATTACTATTCATAAGGGTATGTTACTATTCACCAAAAATCATGTTTGTTCTATCAGATTCCAAATGACTTACTAAACACAACTCTGGATGACCATTTCTTGAAATTCAAAACACAGAAGAAATAAAGTTGTGTTTAATGGTTAGATTTTAAAATTGAATTCTATACTTATTTTCAAAACCTTGGGGTGTGACATTTATCACTTCTAAAATGATTTTATAATAATAATAATTATTATTATTATTATTATTAACACCATAGGGTATAGTCTCCCCACTATAACCCAATAGAACCTCACTACAAATCGATAATGTTTGATGTATGTGGAGGTGTGCCTAAGGTTCAATGTAACTCCATCCTAGTTCATAGGTGAAGTATATCTTAGGTTAGGGAATCACAAATTGGTGTCATATGAAAATTGTTATTATTTCATTGTAGAATCAAAAATATTAGGTATTAAATGGTAGTATCATAGTAGTATGGTTACAATGTGGTAACAACATTTGGTTGGATTCTAAGTGGAATTAAAGTTTGTTTTTGAAATTGGAATGTTATTTGGGTTATGGTAGACTGAATCCTAGGAATATATCAAAACATGGGATGTAGGCTACTGTTTTTGTCTGGACATCACATTCATGAACTAATGATTAGGATATTAGGGGGGGTTATTCAGGTTTTCATGGTTATATTTGGGTTATTTTATTAAAATTATATTGTATTTGAAGTTAATATTTTTTAGGACTCTTAGTTCAAGAGGCAAGAGGAGATAATTCATTCATCATGATAGGAACTTTGTCACACATGACATATATGTGTTTTATATTTTATTGGTTTGAGACA
>OY728134.1:1251561806-1251586933 GCA_963277665.1 Viscum album
ATCCTTGAGGTTCAAATTATATGGAATACTCTTGATTGATTTGTATATTATGAAATCTTAAGAACATTCACATTGTATTATACTGTGTGGTTCTTTATAGAGGGAGTGAGTCTTTATACACCAATTAAATTATCCAAATATACGTCAAAACTGTATTTGAATACAATGGAACCATGATTGAGTTATTCTACCATCTCCCTATCAATGCCTTTTTATTATTTTTGAATAAAACCGCTTTATGAATAAGTGGTATCTTTATAAGATTATTAACAAAAATCAACCCAAAAATTCATCACAACCAGAAAACCCCAAAATTAGATCCCTACACTGGTGCCAATGAAACACCATGGGGTTACATTAGAATAAATTTTCCAAAACTACGAAAATAAAAATACATCTAGATTCAATCTAAAACTACCTATCACTATCAATATTACCATAACATCACAAAAAAGATTGGATACAATGACCAACATTGAATATTGAATTTTAGTCCTTGAAGACGCATATAAATTCCCAGTATAAAAAAGCTAGAAAAATAAATTTAATGAAAACCCACTTTTTAATATATAAATTTAGTCATTTAATTTTAAATTTTATCTAATGTACTAGTGATAAATTTTATAAAACATCCATAACTCAAAACATCAAGAACCAAAATGATCACCCAAATGAATCAAACATCATCTTTAGCCTAAATGATAAGTGAAACTAAAACAACCTTATTATATCTTGAAGTATGTTTCATTGATAAAATATATAAAATGAAAAAAATCCAATACAAAATAAAATGGCTCATACTAAAAACAATCACCACACATTGAAATTACAATTAAATAATAATACACTCAGATATTTCTAGGATATATTATTTAAATCAATTTTACGGAAAATCCATAGGATTTATTCAATCATAAATTATATAAAGTCTGTAACCATGAGATATATATATATATATATATAGATAGAAATTTTCCCACTCTAACACTAAAATAATTACATCATGATGTGAATCAAACCATTTCTTTAATTCAGAAACAGTTCCATAGGAGAATAATTCTATCTTTAGTTTTAATTCCTTCTATAGTCTCAGATAGATAAATAAGCTATTGGATTTATTTAAATACATTATCAAATACATAACATACATAGAGTATACAAATTTTTTCATTTTACAAAATATCACATGAAAAATAAAGTCCACATAATCATGCCCTCCCAATACCTTGCCCTTGGGGTTAGACTGATGAATAATAGCCTCATAGAATTCCAAAGGACCCTTATTTATAGAAGGGTATCACTAATCCCTCTCAAACTCAAGAAATTTATATTTTTTATCAGTCTCTGTAAATCCCATGACCAAGGTCATGCTGGTTTCTGTAGCTTACTTAGACATAAATGGCTTTGGCAGATTGTAGTAGTCTTTACAATGTATAAATTTATTGCTAGGAGACAAATAGAAAACCCCTGGTGTGGTAATATCATTTTTTTCCATTTCTTAGACTTTATTTTAATAACTCAACACCTTTTAGATCTTTTACATATTAAGATGAAGCCTAGATGTAGACGTCATCCTCCTTAACAGATTTAGATATACATTCAAAGCCCTCTTCTAGTATAGTTTTAGAGTCGTGTTCTTGTGTAAGGGTCACAAGAGAATCCAATATGATCAAGGATGTTTCTGTGGATTGTTTCTTCTTCTTAATTAACCTTACTAATATCCAACCATTATCCAAAATTTTATATAATACTATTTCTTAATCATTCAAACATCCTTTTTAGAGAAAACTACTGGAGAGGATCACATCAAGAGACCCTCCGTCTAAGTTAGAATAACCCTACCCTATATCGATCTACTTCTATTGAGTTCCCACCAATATTAACTCCTAATTTAAAGAATCACCACTATAACCTATTGATATTTTTTCCCAAAATCATCATCAACTGAAGACCAAAACACATTATCAATAGAATGGTTGAGTTTTTCCATAATCTGGGAATCTATATCACATTCATGAATTTTTGAAATTTCCACCTCTATGAAGTCTAATATGTTGGTAATTACTAACTATTATATTGAAACCCCAAAATAGATTATTTCATTGTTTTGTAGACACCACCAATGTCTTTTGATTCCTAATGAGTAGCTTCTTCTAAATCATGAAGAGACACTTTATTTCTTCCTTACATTAATCCAAAACCATCGGCATAATCTTATTATAATACTGAAGTGACTTTGGGATCAAAAGCCTATTGAATCAGTCCATCTATGGTACCTCAGTCTAGAAAAAAAACTCTTCCCCAGAAACTTCCACAAGATGTTCTCTGGAAAGTGGTCTCCTGTAACATATTTTTGATACATGTCCTCAGTAAAAGAAAAATTCATAACAAAAAATACTATGTTCATTGATAGTAGTTTGTTTAAGCTAAAACTACCTTGAGATATAAATCAAGATGAAATCTAGGGGTGTTTGGAAGATATCAATCTCTATATATATTCATTAAATAATCGAATGATTGATAGAGAGAGTATGAAAATAAAATCATAAAAAAAACCCCCAATGAATTACCTAAAATATTTAAAACCAAGTGATTCTAAAAAGGTAATGAAATATTTAGAAAATAAACTCATGCCATTGAAATCATAATATCTATATGAAAGTAAAAAATTCAAAAAAAAATTCAAAATACTAAACCTGTTCAGGAATAGGGTCTATGAAACTCATGACTAGGATAATGAAAAATAAGCCTTACCGGAGAGTAGAATTAGCATGTGTCAAGCATCCAAGATTCTTACCACCACATGACTATATAGTCACCAATTGGAGTTACAAAATTTTAGATAATGGTGACTAAATCTAGACACAATATATAAATCAAGTAACTTTAAAACTACAACAAACTCATATGAGGAGATCTACACTGCTGGTTCACCCTCTATATGAGGACATTCCTAAGGAATGATCTAAATAACAACAAAATCAAGAATGGTAAACATGTATCCTTCTAGTATTCCGTGTACATCATTGGGTATGCGTCATCCATCATCAAGTGATTAGGTCATCACCATTTCTATAGAGGATATGTCATCATGATCCATTCGTCATCTTGAGTCATGGTACGCAGCTATGTGATTTATTCTTAAGTTATTTACCATGTTATTCCTATCCCATGATCCAGATGCCAATATGTGGTTGGATATAGTGGTTGTGACACTAGGATAATAGATTTTAATGGTGTTGATATGGCATGTGTGATTCACTAGCACTGGTTGAAGCAGGTACAGTCAAGTGTCTTGGTGTCCTGGTTATCTCATGATAACTCAAGTTATGTGTTAAATAATGAGTTATAGATTATTTCTTTCATTATATATGCACTAATGTATATGATCATGTTAAAGAGTTAATAGTTTAATGTTTCTTTAATAGTATTACAAGAATATTTTATTTAATTGTTATGAGTTGTGGTTACAAGGGTATGGGGTCAATGATGGGGGGAAAGGGTGGTGTGGAGAACACTTATATTGAAAGGCTATGGATTTTAGCTCATTGGATGATTATATAGGGTTTTTATGAGCTCAAATCATAAGTAGTGATCCTCATGATATGTTTAATGATTTCAAGATATTTTTGACATGATTATGATATGAACAATCCAATCGCAAGGAGCACCCAATTAGGCACCTAGTGGGAAAATAATTTTTTCAATGATCCATTGTGAGTGTTGTGGTGTTTGGAGTAATGAACTCAGAAGATATTGAATGAAGTTTCTCTTGGGATAACCGAATATAAATAGGTAAATTATATCTCATTATTGAAGATGTACTATATTGAAATTTCATCTTAAATGATTGCAAGAATAAATATATGTGGAAATTAATGGGATTTTAGTTTCGATGAATAGTTTCAATTCAAATACAGACTAGATTATGTCAAAACTAATGAAGAGAGAATGTTGATAGGATTATTGAATTTGTATTCCCTATGGTATACCATATCACAACTTAAGGACTTCAGGTTTGGTGCAAAGGACCAATAGGCATGAACTATGCTGCTCATATCGGGTAACATCATTATATAAAATAAAAATATCGATTGATTGAGTTCAGATTTTGTGAAAACATGTTTATTAGGTTGTCATGATGGTGGGAATGTCATAAATTTATGATTATTTAGTGGATGGATTCATTATTCATTGGTTGAGATTAGTTTTAGAGTTATTCATTGTAGAGGGGTAATAATTGGTGTTTATTTATGGGGTCAGGTATACTGAGAAGGAATTAGATTCATGCACATTTTTTTGTAGAATGACTAGAACATATAAAATGTATGAATGAGAGGATTCTGAAGGATAATTCTTATAGATCGAGTGTAGTGACGAAGCACTGATATCTAGAAGGAACTGAGAGGTGATAAGTAGACAAGGTTCTTAGTGTATGCTTTAGTTCACTAGAGATTCACGAGAATGGTCATCAGGGACAAGTTGATGTATAGTGGGGATTTTTTATTGACACATGACTTTTTATGTCTCTGAAACCAAGTAGAATTCAAGATATAGTGGGACTTGGAGGAGTATGTTCTAATTTTTAGTATTATAACAAAATTTATGTAATTTTTTATCGAATGGTGTATGATTTTATATTTGTTTATAGCTTTTAGTGAAATCATGGAGGTTTTTTCTATGAAATGGAAGGGTTTGTATTTTTGTTGAAAGTAGCATAAGTTATTTAGAACCCAATTTATATGTATCAAGAGCCCAGTTAATAAGTATTTTCCTCCTGATGTGCTCTATGGTTTAATTATAATTATATAAGATACCCCAAAGTATCTAGTGAAGGTTCACTATGTACTCCTTAGTATGAATAAGTGTGGAAATCCCCTAGATGGCTACTGAATATTGAGTAGACATCAACAACGAACCATGGGGTGCCCACGATTTTTTAATATCTTGATTTAAATATTATTAAAATAACTCCACCCCCACATGTTTTTTCTATATGGGATCTGTAAGGGCCAAGTGAGTCAACCCTCTCATTCTCTATTTCTGACTTTATTTATCCCTTGGATGGAGATTCATTAGGAGAGATACTTCATGTTTTTTGGGATAATGATCCCTCTACATCTTAATCCTTTTATCCTCTCTCTTATTACATATAATATTGGATGGTACCACCTAGGGATTTGAAGGTATATTTTACTAAAACATTTATAAATATGTATGTAATCATGGGGGTTTTCATATGGTTCATAATGGATGCCAAGTAAATATACACACACGTTATTACTCATTGTTAAATTTATGGTTAAGTTCTCAGTTAATTATTATTTTATAAATTTAGAGAAATTGACTGACGAATTGGGTTATGATAATGGGGTTTTCTTTTAATGGTATAGGGAGAATTATATAGACAATAAACATGTTATTGGTTGTGTTTTAGGTTTAAACCCATTATTTCTGAGTTTTTATTTATATGTTTATTGAGTTAATTAAGTCAAATTAATTATGAAATTTTATAATTAATTAATTGAGTCACATGGATTGAGATAGGTTCTCATTGACAAAGAAGATAGCTGTTGGAATAATGAATATAATAGAATGATCAAGGATTGAGGTTCAACATAAAGAATGAGTTAGGTGGTCTCTAAACTATAAATTCATGAATCTATGTGTTTTTATTGTGATATACAGGCATAGTTACTTGAGTTAGGGTGACTAAAATGGGAAATGAGAATTTTTGAGCATATAATATAAATCAGTAAAACCTATTAGAATTGAAATGAATATTCTACTCATTTCCCTTTTGAGTCACCTTAACTCAAGTAAATATGCCTTTATATCACACTACACACACATAGATTCTTGAATCTATGTTTGTGTAGTGTCATTTGAATGATTAGATGGTTTACTTATAGTGTAACATGTTTTTGATACAAGGATGATGGTTTTTCTATGGGGATTAGGAAGAGGTATGTGTAGAATGAAATCCTTTGGAATGTATTCTCACCTTGGTGGTGAAAAATAGATGGCATGAGAGCTTCTTGGGGTTTTTATAGTCATGTGAGATCCTACAAAAATAGATATTTATTATTTTATTGTTTAACTAAGCTTAAGGTATGGGAATAAAGGGTTATTTCATTTGGTTTGGGTGATGATATTTAAGTTTTACTAGAAATTCCTAGACTAATCAGGCTCAGAGGTGTTCGTAAATTATATTTTTTAGATAAGGTCTATGATTAACAGTATTTATGGGATGAAAGAATTTTTTTTGGGGAATAATCAAGAACTAAGCATGGGTATTGTAAATAATATATTGTTATCTCTTATACTAAATGGTTTCAGATGTTAAGGTCCATATTTGGATGTTGTGGTGCCCACTAGGGTTTCTCTCCTCTGTTTACTCGGATTCTAGGGGCAGAGGGTGAGTCTTGAGGTTCACATGGTGTGGATTAATATTTATATATTTGGATGTTAGGGTATGTGATGTCCTACAGGTCACTGGTATGTCTTCTTTTGAGGTTATTTTATTTTAATTTTTTTTCTTTAGAGTTCTCAGATGTTGTGATTTTGAGATTAGATTTTTTTGGAGGTGGCACGATTTGAGAAAGTTTTTCCACAAAATTGTGTGGCCTCTAATGGATTATCATGAAATGGTGTGTAGGGGGAGATAGAGGGCTCCACATGTCTTGGGAATTGTTTTCCAAACTGTGTGGTACCCCAGGTGAATTTGTGCAGATTGTTTTTGGGTAGATAGTGGAACCAGCTCAGTTTGTTCATGGTTTTTCTAACTATGTGGAGAAACCAAGAAAAATATTTTGGGTAGATGGTTCCACCTGCATGATTGGTATGTGGTTTGAAAACCGAGGTAGACAATCCTTTTGATAGTTTATAGCTCATTAAACATTAGATTACCATTTCCCACTAAAAGGATTTTATGTTTTTGCTGTCCTTTTCCTCCTCCATCATGCACATATATCCTCCCCTGTCCATAGAGATCTCCCCTCCTTCATTAGTTTATTTATCTTGGATTTACGGAGTTTAAGTTTGATGTAGGGTGGATTTTCATTATTTAATCCTTCTTCCACCTCCTTAATCATTCTTCTTCTATTTAATTAGAGATATAGAACCCTAAGTGTGGTGATTGATGAATCTAGGGTTGTTTATGGGGGTTTTGGTTTGATTTATTATGTATTAGGTTTGTGAGTCTTAGTTCTACCTCTTTCAGGTGGCTTCATTTAGGATGATGATCAATGGATTGAATCTAAGGTATGTGTCTCTTTTTAATGGTGTTTTACATGGCATAACTTTATATTTATAATTTCCTTTGTTTTTTATTATTTCAATTTCCTTTAGAATGATTTATGATTTTTGGGTATTCCAGGTTTAATGTGTTCTATGGTTTAGTTTTTCCATTTGGCATTTAAAGAAGGGTTTTTTCAAATAGTTTTGGCCAGTATTCCAATCAGGTTTTTTATAAAATGTATCAAAGAGGATTTACAGTTTTAAAGGGATTTATAAAATGGTTTTAGGAATGGGTTTTCCTTGGGAAAGGTATTTTGATAAAATGGGCATGTTTTGGTGATGAATTGGATTATGTTATATCTTTATTGACATGTGAACTTACTTTTGATGTGTTTTCATAGATTATGACATGGGTTGACCAGGGTGTGAGCAAGGTGGTTTTTAATGTGACCATTTGATCCTAGAAGGGAGGACCATGTGAGCCTTCATTTGTTTCCCAGGGACCATGTGATCCATTGGGTAGTAATCCTATCTGAGCTTCCTTGTTTTTTTCAAGAGACTATGTAAGGTCTTGGAATTGATATTTGAGAAGACCATGTGATCTTAGATTCCACTAATAGATAGAATACTTGTTTAATCAATCGTGTTATACTCTATCGTTTGAGCCTCTAAGTGAACTTACTCATGTTGATTTGTTTTATATTCTTATTTCATTTTATTAATTCCATTTGATGTGATGACATGTGTTATTCCCACTTGTTCATTTCCCATTTAATTGATTAATTGATTTTGATTATATTTTATCATTGTTTATTCCTTTTTGGGCCATGTTTGAGCATGTTGTTCCTTGTAGTCATGTTTATTTTCATGGACCATTTTTGGAAAGAAAATTGAAAAAAAAATCATTAAAAAGGAAATCCAACAAGATTTTGAAGGTTAATGTGGAAATATTTTATTTTCAATGTGGTTTAGTTTTGAAATGGATTTAAAACTAGTTTATCGGTTTCATGGTACAATCATTAAATATATTCCTGGTGGTATCTTAATGGTCTTCACGCCTCACACCCTTTCATTAGCCCTTTTTGGGCATTTGTAGATATCTGTTTAAATGAAATGGGTAATGGCACGACCACCATGTTCTAGGGTGGCTCTTCTTTATTATCACAGTCTGTTATTTTTTAGAGGAGACATAATCTCAGAAGGATAGAATCATATGTATTTAATTTTGATATTTTGTTCCCATTTGGTTGTATTAGGGCCTCTTTTGGAATTTCACCCCTCTCCATGAATTTGGGTTGTATATTTTGAGATTCCTTGTGTATGTATTATTGTAGAATGATTGTACTTTTTGTACGTTTTTTATGTAATATTCACTCCTTTTTCTATTGACTCTGGAGATATAATTTTGGATATCCCTTTTTATGGATTGTTCATTCCAGCTTACCTATGGTGAAATTGTTCCCATGTGATAGTTGCTTATGCTCAGTGCCTGTTTCCAGCTTGTGGTGATCAGGAATGAAATTTGGGTCATGTGGTGGGATGACATGAGTGACTCTTTAGGTCAACATGGGTTAGTTTGTTGAAAAATGGTATCATTGGAGGTTTTTTATTTTGGATTTAGGCATAGTTTTGAGATAGGACCATCAAGGCTCAATATGTTGTAATGAGAGAGTGTATGTATATCTCATTTTATTATCAAACCTCAAATTTTTAATGGTGGTTAGGTATTGGGGTTAGTATTTGAGCCCAATTATGGTTTATTTTTATGGTTTTTTACCCTTCTTCTTTAAATTTCTAATGATATCCACGTAGAGGTTTCCTTTTGGTGCATGTTTTTTATTTAGTGTTGGATGGTTTTTGATGAAGCTTCTTCATGTGTTTCTTATAGAAAATTCCACTAAATAAATAACTCATCTAGGTGTAGAGAGGGTGTTATAGAATGTACCTCATAGTATAATTCTCTCATTGATTTGGGTTTGGTGGAGCTGGGGATTCGTATAATATAAACCTTGGGATAGATGGTTAGTTGTGAAAAGACACGAACAATGGACCATGCATAAGAGTTTTCGAGCCAGAATCCACTAGTTTTTCATAGTGATATAAGACCCAATGATCCCAATTAGTGGTCGGACCATATCGAGTGAATCTTCAAGTTCATAAAGACACATAATACTTAAAATATGGGATTTATTGTGTATCTTCTAGAGGTATCAGGTAAAAAGTGGTGGGTGTCAATAGTGGTTTTGAGAATTCATGAAGATATCATGTGGATCACTTTCCATGTGGTGTTTAATCAGCAGTTCAACAAGAAAACCTAGATATTGGATAAGCCCTATGAGTTTCTTAAACCAGAGTAGGGTGATTATTCAGTGATGGAGTATGAATGCATATTTACTGAGTTGGTTCATGTATCTCCAAATCTCCTAAAAATGATTAATGAAATTCTCATCTTTTCGTGTGGTCTTGAGGCTGATGATTAACCTATATTAATTTTAATATATCTACCAACCTATTCGGTGGTGGTTGAGAATGCTACTATAGAAGAGATAGATTTGACCTGTAAGATAGGACATAGTGGTGTTTCTTTTGTGGGTGGTAGCTAGATTTATTCTTTAGGATAGAATTAGAAGTGGGATAAGTCTCAGAGAGGTAGTAGAAAGAATGTACAATAGAAATTGTGATCATCTCTTATGATGTCTTCAGAGTGTATACCAGTTGTCTGTTATTAGTATGGGAAGACTAGACACACCAGTCTGAATTGCTCAGATACCCTGAATACATGACATTGATATATATAGTAAGTCCATATTCAGTGGGTTTTCCATTGGATTTGTGTGGTTATGGTGTAGGATTCCTCTTTTTTATCGGATCTTGAGTGTAGAAAGATGCTTATAAGTGTGATGGATCTCATCCTTTTGGATGAAGGATCCTCACCAAGTGATGAAGTCTTAGATTGATTCTTATCCAAGGTGATTCAATATAGCAGAGGTCATCCCAGAGGACTCCGATTTCAGGCCATCTGCCATTCACGGCATCGTGTTAATTTTTTATTCTATGACATTGGTTTTATTTGACATAGGTGAATCCCATATTTCATTTAAAATAATTTTACTAATGTCATGGGTATGTAGTATGAGTTTATTATATATATTATGGATGTGTCAAGAGTTTCATTTTTTGGTAGCTGTTGTGGATATCATTTTGGACTTCTGTGTTATGGTCCTAGATGCGTTTAACCTCATTATCAGCATGGATTTGTTGATTAGCTTCAAGGTGTTAGTCAACTATTATTTTTGTAGGGTCAATTTCCATAATCCTGATAGTAAAACTCATTTCTACTATGGCGAGTGGTATTCATGACCAGGGAGTATATTGCTGGTTGTTTCTAGGTTGTGGTTGGTCTCTTTTCAGTTTTCTAGGTTGCTCCTTGAGGTTATTGAGAACGATTATTTGAGTGAACCTCTATTGGTTTTGGACAGGTACCCAAACATGATTCCAGAGTATTTTGTAGGATTTCTTCCTTAGTGATAGGTCATATTTTCTATTGATATACTCCACAGGATGAGACCATTTTTCATTCCATCTTATCAGATATATCCTACCAGGTGAAGAAGATGAAAGCTCAGCTAGAGGATGTTTAGGGAAATGGTTTTATTTTCCCCAAAATTTCACCATGGTATTTTCCTATGATATTTATGAAGAACGTGGATGGTAGCCTCCAACCTTTTATACACTACTATAATCTTAACTCAGTGATAGTGAAGAATAAATATCAGTTTCCATGAATTGACAATCTATTTGACTAGCTCAAATGGACCCATTGGTTTTTGAATATCGACATGAGATATAGGTACCATTAGTTGATGATAAAAGAAGAGGATGTTCCAAAAACCAATTTCCAAGGTCATTATAGGAATTCTGAGTATATGTTATGCCATTCGGGTTTACCAATGCTCACAAAATTTTCCTGGAACTAGTGATGTGGATCTTCAATCAGTTTTTGGAATCCTTCATGGTCATGTTGATTGATAAAATCATTTTGTATTCTAAGAAGGAGGAGGATCATGTGGACCATGTAGAGGTTTTTTGGACATTTTGAGAGAGCATCTTCTATATGAAATGTTTTCCAAGTTCTGTTTTTTGAAACAAGAGTGATGTTCTTGGGTCATGTGAATTCTGAGTTAGGATTTTTAGTGTACTGAGAGAAGGTTTGGGAAGTCATGTATTGGGATCTTCGAAATAATGTGTTTGAGATCCATAATTTTTTGTATTGGTTAGGTATTGTAGATGTTTTTTCTAGGATTTCACTATGGTATATTCTATCTTGATAACTTTTACTTGGGAAGGGGTGATGTTTCAGTGGGATGATATGTTTAAGAGTGCTTTTGGAAGTTGTAGGCCTACTTGACATATGCGACTATTTCTGAGTCTACCTGAGCCTTGGAGATATGATGTAATGTATTGTAATGAATCCAGTGTGGGTTTGGGGTGTGTGTTGATGTAGGATGACTATGTGGTGTCTTATGGTTCATAGCATATATTCCCATATGAAAGGAATTATCCCAACCATGAGTTGTAATCGGTTGTTGTCATGCATGCACTAAAGATGTGGAGACAATAACTGTAACACCCCGAGATTTTATGAAAAATATTCTTTTTATTTTCATTAATGTCTTGTGTTGTACGCTACACCAAAAGGAGCTTACACAACACGCATCCTTGACTTTCCTTGCATTACACGCAATCGCGACCTTCCTCAATAGCATGTGTAGTACGCAATACCGAGTTTAACTAAACAATGATATGCTATTAAAATATTATTAAAACTAGCCATTATGAATAGTATTAACAAATTTTTGAAATTTAATAAATTTTATTTTTCAAAATAGACTTCATTTTTGGATTCGGAATATCGAAATTAGCCTAGGGTGAAATTTTGGTATTTTTCTGAAAACTTTCAATTTTTGATGAATAGTGAAACCACTAAGTGGTAGTTAAAAAAACTGAATTTTTCATGAAACTTAATTCTACAACTTCTGTGAGTGGAATTTCGAAAATCCGAGAGACACGGTTGATGTCAGTAAGTAAAATGTGGTTCAATGAGATGAAAATAATTTTTTGATGAATAGTAACTTTTTACTTTTTTTACCACGGTTAAAAGTAAATAGGGTAATTAAGGGTAAAAATGATATTATTATTACCCTAACACATGTCCTAATTCTATTGGACAAGTGTAATTTGACCAAAAACAACCTTAGGAATAAAATATGACCATTTAGGCCCACTTGGATTAGATTAGGACATTTATTATTAATTTATTTAAAGTAGGGTTAAAATAGTTAAAATCAATGTTTAATAACTAAATAATTTTTAATATAAGGTTATACATAAGATAAATTCGACTATAAATATTCATTGGAAATCTAAAAAGATTTCCTACATAATGATATTTTATTTTTAATTTTTAGACTTTAAATAATTTAATTTATTTATGACACAATGATGATGCAGTAATTACCATAATAGTGAAAAATTAGAATAATTGATATTATAAATACCTAAATAAGTATAATTTGAGACTTTTTATGAATTAAAATAATTTTCTAGGTTAATATGACATGTTAGGATTGATTTAATTAACTTTGGTCGAAGTAATCATTCTTTTATGAGTTTCAAAAAAATCAACTTTTGAATAGTGTCAAAATTGACATAAAATAATTTTTAAAACAAATATTATATTAATAATTGTTATTTTATTCATAAAAATATATGGTTCGTCCATATGACTTAGATAAGGTTATATATATTAATAAAACACAACTTGGGGGTCTCTTGGATATATATGGTAAGTTTATTAACTATATAATATAAAAATACACAGTGACTTGGTAAATGTAAATCTAATTAACTAAGAGTTAAAACTAAAAGATAAGGTTATTATAATGACCTAAACTTGTCTAACTTCTATTTGATGAGAGGTTTCGACCCATACCCACCTTATCTTATAAAGACCTCAATTTGGAGCTATTTAAAACCGAACATGACTTTATAATAAAATAATATTTTTAGTTATTCCAAAGTTTCCCCTCTCCTCCCTTATAAAAGGGCACCCCCTCCCCCTCTTCCTCACACCACTTTGAGCCTTCAAGATCTTCCAACCCCTGCCATGTTCTCCTCTCCACTTCTCTAGAGACATCCTAGAGGTCCTGTTATTCTTCAAAGACCAATTTTAGTGCCCTAAAAAGAGGTCTCAAAGAGGCGCTTCAAAGAAGAGGTAATGTCCGTTACCGATTCATTCATCTTTATTTTTTCTTACACTTCTTCTTATTTAGTTGTTTCATTATGAAGTAATAAATTTATTACCACTCATATATTGATATTTTATTATAAGTATGAAACAACACTATTTCACCATCTATTCGTCCTATGGAAAATGAAATCACCGCGCGTGCGTACTTACGGAATACCGTCTCCACGCCATGGTGTAATCTGTTTTTCCACCAACACCTTACATGGATGGGTATAATTGTGTAATGAATAACTATAAATAGTTATTATAACATCATTATGATTCTGATATATTGTATCATCTACTCCAATTCAATTTAATAATTATGGAAACGATATCATCGCTCGTGCGCATGTACGGACTACCGTCTCCACGACGCGATGAGATTCATTCTCCATGTTAACCATTTAAGAATGATTATAAAGTATATATAACGAGTAATCATGAATTATATTACATAATAATGATACTGGATTTATGTGTGTATATATGTATTTCATCTACTTAATTCCATTCAACTCAATAAGGAAACGAAAACAGCGTTCATTCGTACGTACGGCCTACCGTCTCCACGAATGGTGTATTTATTTCCATTTATTGATTTATTATATATGTATATTATGAATATATATTATATATAAATCATGTTTTATATTCTAGAATTAAGTAATCATGATCTATGTAATCATATGAATAATTACATTTCAAAACACGGACGACAAATGAAACAATTTTACCCAAAACGCTCTTTAACATGGAATTTACAAAAGAACGGGTAATATAAAGTCATAAGTGAACCATATATGATATAATAACAATGAGTATGGTTCTGTAATATGTCAATGACATTATTTAAATCATTATACATGAGGTTCGGACACTTATGAAGCAAATCAGACCTAAGGTAAGGGAAATATCACAATCTCATTTTTTATCTGAGATTGTTTATACTTTGGTATTTACTGGGGTATATTTTATCATCCACATCCATGTTTCCTCAATATGTAATATTATTTCCATCCACCTAAAATTTTTTAAATCCTATTTTACCCTTCGGTGAGTTTTTAGTAAAAGATATGAAAGGATTCTTTTGTCATTTTTCGTACGAGGTACTTTTTGATTTTTCGGACAAAAGTACGAGAAGAATGTTTTTTTAACTTATACGGCATGAACGGATTTTTAAAACAATATTTCCAAGAATCTTACTTTACAAGTTTTCAAGTTTATTTTTAATCAACATATTTTATTTTAAAATTGTATGACATGTTAAGAAAGGAAAAATGTTTTTGAAGTAAAAAGGATATTTTCCTCAAGAATGGAGTTCAATAGTTTTATCAAAATTATTTTCCATCTAAGATAATAAAGGGTTATGTCTCTATCCATATTATTACATTGATTTGATTATGTTGTGATGGTAATATTTTTATGAATTCCTTTATCTTATATGAATTGTTTTATGATGTCATGATGTTTAAGATTCCCATTTTTAATACATGGGTTATGCTATGATGTATGGTTTATGATTTTGTGGCACACATAAGAATGGTATCATTATGAGATGGGTGGGGCCTATATCTCCCTCCAATGCATTGGGTAATGATTTTATATCTCATGAGATAGACATGGCTGGATGGGTAGGTTATACTGGTTCAGAGAAATAGGACTGAAACGAGGAGTGAACTCGGTTCAGAAATGGACTTTGTCCACTAAGATAGTCTTGGTAATGAGTCTTAACTAACAAGAAATGATTCTCTATGATTATGTGTGTATTCCAAAAAGTTTCATGTTTTATGTTATGATTATTGGTATTACCTTTCACTATTATGATTTATCCCAAGTTATGAAATTATGCTCTCTTTTGCAGGTTATGATTTCCAAAATGTTATGTTCTTATGAATATGATGTGATTGATATTTCTTTTGTTTACCCTTACTGAGCATTTGAGCTCACCTTTTTATGTTTTCTTTTCCCCAGGATATAAAGAAAGGTTTTAGGTAAAAAAAGGAAGACCTTTATGGGAGATGTTGAAGATCTTTCACCACGATTAGAAGATTATATTCCGAGTTTCCAAAGACACTAAACTATTACGATCCTTGTGTGTGTGTTTTTTTATGTACTAAGTATTCTGCAAAAGTAATGTAATGTCCATGTACGTTAAGCTTCGGGTCTCTACATTTGGTATCAGAGGAAAGGTTTAGTCAACCTTTGGAAACTAGGATGCGAAAACATTAGTGAGATCCCTAGAGATATTTCTAAGGTGTGTCTTGGGATGTCCCTAAGGATAAGTATACGTATAGAATACAGTCCTAGAACTACGATAACGATCATAGAATTTAGCCTAAGATGTTAGATATTGAGGATACTCCCCCTTTATTATGTTGTTTTCCCTAGCATGATTTTTTCCTCTCACACTATTCTTTTTGGGTTTTAGACGATGGCTGGAACCCGAAAGAACTGTGTTGATCAATGCAATGATTGTCCTCCTTAACAGAAAAATGTTATGGGATATGGAGTGAAAAATCTTATTGCTATACTTACACAAGCTATCAATCATTCTGGAATTCCAAATGAGCAGAGAAGGGAACAATATTCTATTGAGTCCTTCATGAGGCAACGTCCACCTTCTTTCAGTGGGTCTTCTGATCCACTTGTTGCTGAACAATGGATCAGTACTACTAAAAAGATATTTTTAGTTCTTCAATGTCATGAACATGATAAAGTCATCTTAGTAGTAAATCGTTTGGAAGGTGAAGCTGATCAATGGTGGAATCTTATCAAGAATACGAGTCAAAGAGATGAAATTGAGTCCATGGAATGGGACGAGTTCAAGAACTTATTTTTCAATAAGTACATCCCTCGTATTCTTCGAAAAAAGATGGAGAAGGAGTTTCTTGAACTAAAGAAAAAGGATGATAAATCTGTTGGTATATACGAAGCGAATTTTACAAGGCTTTCAAGGTATGCATCTGGATTTATCATCCAACCTGAAAGTAAAGTTGATCAATTCTTCAGTGGCTTGAAACCAAATCATCGAAGGGCATGAGCTATAAGAGACTTCAGTAGCTATGAAGAAATTGTGCGTTGTGCTATCAAGGTAGAAATGGAAGTTGGTGTTACTTATCCATCTCATTGTTTTGACAAGAAACAAAAGATGGAGTTCAAGGAGAAATCTCAGAATAATGGTGAAAAGAAGATGATTGTGTCCTTATGCTCAAAGTGTGGAAAGAAGCATGGTGGAGATTGTCATAAATGGACTAGAAAATGTTTTAAGTGTGGAAAAGAAGGTCATCGAGTAGCTGAGTGTCGAAGTAATGAAAAAAGGGTTTCTAATGATGTGAATAAAGAAAAGACTGCAGAGAACGCACCAACAACACTTCAATTCTTCAAGTGTAAGAAAATGGGGCATTATGCTAATAAATGCCCTAATCCAAGGGTTATTGATGATCGACATGAGAAACCACTTATGGAAAAGGACAAAGGGAAGTCACATGCACCCTCCATCGGTGCCCTAACCCCCTCGCTCCCTCGCCGCCCTCCCTCGCCGCCCTACCCTCCCCCACCGCCCGGCCTCCCCCGCCGCCCGGCCTCCCCCGCCGCCCGGCCTCCCCCGCCGCCCGGCCTCCCCCGCCGCCCGCCTTCCCCCGCCGCCCGCCCTCCCCCGCCGCCCGCCCTCCCTCGTCGCCTGCCCTCCGGCCTCCGGCAGCCGCCCTCCGGCCTCTCGGCCCTCCCCCCCCCCCACCCCGGACGGCACTCGCACCCCGGACAGCCCCCGCCGCACACTCCGGACCGCCCCCCGCACACCGGACGCCTCCCCTCACCCCGGACAGCACCCCCCGCGCACTCCGGACCCCCCCCCCCCCCCCCCCGCACCCCGGACGCCGCCCCGCACCCCGGACATCCCCCCCCCCCCCCCCGCGCACTCCGGACCGCCCCCCGCACCCCGGACGCCTCCCCGCACCCCGGACAGCCCCCCCTGCACTCGGACACCCCCCTCCGAACCCGGACAGCCCCCCCGCACCCCGGACAGCCCCCCCCCCCCCCCCCCCCCGCACTCGGACACCCCCCCTCCGAACCCGGACAGCCCCCCCGCACCCCGAACAGGCCCCCCGCACCCCACACACCCCACCCCGCACCCCCGACAGCCCCCCTGCACCCCAGACAGCCCCCCCTCCCCCGCACCCCGGACACCCCCGCACCCCGAACACCCCTGCCCACACCCCTAACAGGCCCCCGACACCCCGGACACCCCTCCCCGCACCTCGGACACCCCCCCCCCCCCCCCGACCCCGGACACCCCCCCCCCCCCTCGCTGCCCGTCCCCCGTCCCCTCACCGCCTCCTCTCCTCCAGCTCCCCGCCGCTGCCGCCGCCCGTCCCCTCCCTTGCCGCACCGCCTTTGGCTCCGGCTCCCCTTCGTTGCCTCCTCTCCCTCGCAGCACCGCCTTCGGCTCCCCTCCCTTTCAGGTTTGTAGCTGAGTCAGGTAACATGAGCTTTCAGTTACATTATTATTTTATCAATGGTTCATAAAAAAATTGTTAATATTTATTTTGAATATAATTTATTTGAAAAATGTAAATGTAATAAGTATTGTGTAAATTTTTGTTATACAGATATTATTATGGATAAGAGTTGGATTGATCTTCCAAATCGAACGTCTTGAGAATATTTCAATGGCATTATGCAGTTTATTGACTTCACGAGAGGATTTGAAAGTGACTATATTAGTTGCCCATGTATAAAATGTGCTAACAGATTTCAATTCACACGAGATACTGTGAGGGAGCACCTTTTCTTTAATGGATTTCTGAAAAATTATAAGAGTTGGACTCATCATGGAGAAGAATATGTTCGTTGTCAAAATACAGATGCAGCTCAGATGGATGTTGATGCAAGGATGACTGATCCAATGCATGAAATGCTTACTGAAATGGTACGTGGGTTTGTTCCTGAAGGCATTGACATCCAGAATCTTGAGACCGGTGAGATAAATCTTCGCTCTGGTGCAGATCGTGATTTGAGGAGGTTTTATGAAGTACTTGATGATGCGAAAACAGAATTATATCCTGGATGTACTTCTTACAATAAACTGTCGTTTATCGTGGAGTTTTTGCATTTGAAGACTTTGAATAATTGGTCAGACACATCATTCGACATGCTTTTGGTTTTATTGAAAAAAGTTCTTCCTGTCGACGCTAAGATTCCTGAGTCATATTACTATGCTCGTAGTTTGACAGAGAACTTAGGTTTTACATATGAGACTATAGATGCCTGTGCAAACAACTGTATGTTGTTTAGAAATGAAACTGCTCCTTTGGATATTTGTACGGTTTGTGGCGCTTCCAGGTGGAAAGAGAACATGGGAAATAAGACTCATCAAAGTCAGATTGCGATACAGGGGAAACCGATTGTCGTAAAGCAAATGCGTTACTTTCCCCTTAAACCGAGGTTGAAAATATTTTTTATGTCATCTAAAGTTTCTAATTTAATGAGATGGCATGTAGAAAGAGTTCATGAAAGTGACATGTTAACCCACCCGGCAGACTCTCATGCATGGAAGGATTTTGATAAGAGACATCCCGACTTTGCTAAAGATGTTCGTAATGTCCGATTGGGATTGGCAGCAGATGGTTTCAATCCATTCAAGTCTATGGTTGGTGCAACTCATAGCACATGGCCCGTGGTGTTGGTTCCATATAATCTTCCTCCGTAGCTTTGTATGAAGCAACAATTTATATTACTTTCCACTCTTATTGATGGACCTAAAAGTTCGGGGGATAAGATTGATGTTTACCTTCAGCCATTGATTGATGAGTTGAATGAATTTTGGGGCGATGGTGTGATGACTTATGACTGCGAAACGAATGAAATGTTCAAACTAAATGCTGCTTTATTGTGGACAATCAATGACTTCCCAGCTTATGAAAATTTATCAGGCTGGAGTACGAAAGGGGAATTTTCTTGCCCTTGTTTCAATAAAAGTAAAAAATCTGTATGGCTTAAACATTCCAAAAAATGGGCATACATGGGTCACAAGCGTTTTCTCCCTCCCCAGCACAGGTTCAGAAAGGACAGAGTGGCATTTGATGGTTCTAGAGAGTTCAGCCCAGCACCAAAGATCATGACAGGAGTCGAAATGTTATCGTAGATTGAGGAAGAAAACATCCGCATGGTATATGAAATTCAGGATTTGGTGGCTCTTCCAGTACGTAATATTCGTGCTGCGGGTAGGCAGCGCAGTCACAATTGGAAAAAGAAAAGTATTTTTTATAGTCTTCCGTATTGGAAAACTAACATGTTGAGGCATAATTTGGATGTCATGCACATTGAAAAAAATGTTTGTGATAACATATTGTGGACCATTTTAGGTGTCAGTGGAAAGTCAAAGGACCATGTTAATGCACGCCGTGATTTGGAAGAAATGGGTTTAAGGAAACAGTTGCATTTACAGTTAGCTGAGGGAAATAAGTCATATATGCCTGGTGCACAGTATTCGATGACTACAGAGGAGAAAGAGACATTTCTTTCCATTTTGAAGATGGTCAAGGTGCCTGATGGTTACTCTTCTAATATTTCAAAGTGTGTGAATCTGATGAGCAAGACATTGCAAGGGTTGAAAAGTCATGAAAATCAAATATTACTTCAGCAGTTGATTCCAATCGCAATTTGTGATTGTTTATCCCCCAATGTTGTTCAGCCCTTGATTGAGATGAGTAATTTTTTTAGACAGATTTGTTTAAGAAATCAACGAATGAGTGATTTAAAAAGTTTGCAGGACCGAATTGTACTTACGCTTTGTCACTTTGAGAAACTTTCCCCACCCTCATTTTTCGATGTTATGGTCCACTTGACAGTGCACCTAACTGATGAAGTAATGGCTGCTGGTCCAGTGCAATTCAGGTGGATGTATCCTATTGAACGGTATTTGAGTACATTGAAAAGATTTGTACGCAACAGAGCTCGTCCAGAGGCATCAATAGCCAATGGTTATTTGATGGATGAGTGTACTACCTTTTGTGCAGAATATCTTACGGATGTTGAAACAAAATTAGATAAGCCCTCTCGGATTCATGATGGTCCAGTTGGAGAAGGAACCACATTTGATATGGACAACATCGAGTGGATACAAGCACATCGATATATCTTGTTCAATACTCCATCAGTTGCACCATTAATGCAGTAAGTATCTTATCAATGTGCTTGTATAACTTTTACATGTTTTGTTTGCATAAGTTGGTCTTTTAAACATCGCGTAATCATTTGCAGGAAACACATTAATGAGATAAAAGAAGAGATGCATCGTGCGACTGAGTTGCAAATTCAACAATCTCATTATGCGGCATTTCATGATTGGTTCAAGGATTATGTATGTATAAATTGATTTTCATTATGAGTGAAGTATTAAACTAATTTTTTCTGCATATATCAGTATTGATTTTTATAAATTATATAGGTTCGTAAGCTGAGGGAGTTAGGGGACCCCACGCTACCTGAAGTATTTATCCAACTGGGTGAGGGTCCATCTATAACGGCTCGTCGTTATAAAGCTATTGATGCTAATGGTTTTCGATTTCGCATTAAAGATGTTGACGACAAACGAGCAACACAAAACAGTGGCATCAGTTATCCCTTTGTCGATTCTGGTTATTACTATGGTCAATTGATAGACATCATTGAAGTTGTATACACACACGGTTTGAAGTACATATTGTTAAAGTGTAATTGGGTTGATCCAGTGCGTGGATGTAAAGTCGATCAATATCAGTTTTCATTGGTGAATTTTAACTATATGTTATATAGAAATAATGAACGAGTTGAGAACGAACCTTTCTTTTTGACATCACAAGCGGAACAAGTATTCTTCGTTACTTTTCCTTCGGATCCAAGTTGGCAAGTTGTTGTCAAAATGTCTCGGCGAGGAGTGTTTTTATTTGAAGAAGATGAACCCGAGACTATTCCGTTTGTTTACCAACAACTTGATCAACATACCGTAGTTCAACTTGAAGAAGATATTTATTGGGTCAGAGTGGCTGTTGAAGGAGAAACGGTCAATTTGAATGCTTAATGAAAGGTATAATTGTTTTCCTGCTATTCAGTAGAATGTCCTAGGATATCATAAATTATCTAATCATTTTATAAATCCTTATATGTTTTAATCATCACTTTTGTAAGTTAATTCAGTCATAAATATTTAGGTTGATTAACTTTCTGATTTTTTAAAATTCATTCACAACTAATTATTCAATCCATTTTTTGTTTGATTAACAGTTGTACAAGTTTGATTTATTAAGAACAATACAATTTATCTTTTAAACACTTTGGACTCATTACTGATATTTTGTATGACTGCAGACATGTCAGGGGAAGAGGCAGAAAATCCACATCATCCATCTGAGGCATCTACGTCTCGGGGTCGAGGTATGTTTGAATGTCATTGTCTATATTTTTTATGTAATTGACATATATATATATATATATATATAACATTTGTCAATTTATATATAAAATTTCTTTCAACAGGATCAGACTCGGCTGCTTCTTCCTCTCGTAGGAGAGGCCTTGGTCGTGGCATATTATCATGGAATTCTGACACAACGATAGATGTTTCATTTGATGAGGTATTTCATCTCGTGGGACCGAATGCCCCGGCATTTATTCATTAGCTGGGTCATATCATACGTGACCCAAATCGATTTCCATTGACCACGCGTGATTGGGCTTCTATCCCTCAGGACACATTAGATCATCTATGGAGGGAGGTTCAGGTAAGAAAATAATTTTACTTTATTTTCTATTTATAAAGAATACTAATATATTTGATTATTTTCTTTATCGAAAAATTTGAAAGTATGCCCTGAAGAGTTTCGGCCCGTGTGTATGAGCAAATGCCGTAAGCTGTGGAAAGATTATAAAGGCAAAGTGAAGAGGGACCACTGGGTACCAAATGTGGGTGCCCTTAACATTTTGGAAAAAGTCCCGAGAGGTGTCCTCCCGGCTCAGTGGCGTGACTTGGTTGCATATTGGTCTACTGAGGGTGTTGCGGTTTGTATATTAATTATTTTGCTGTATATATATTTTCATGAATATGTGATTTGTTTTAAATTTGAATGAATTGAATGTAGGAGGTGTCAACACGCCATTCGGAGAATCGAGCGTTGCAGGGACCAGCTCACAGGCTCGGGACTCGTCACGTGTCTCAGATCCGACATGAGGTATATATTATTCATTTTTTAATTTATTATTTAATATGGTTTTGTTTTTATATTCTTTTAATATACAGTTGCGAGGGCAAGGTGCAGCAACTGATAAAATGTCGGTGTGGATAAGGACTCGTGATCGCAATGATCCAGAGGTTGCAGCATTGATAGTAAGTGTCTGTACTTACCAATAATTACATAAATCTATATATTAACATATATATATTTATATATTTTTAAATATTTCACAGGATCAATTTGAAGCTGAGTTAGAACATCTGCCAGAGGACCAGCGACAGCTTCCCATCCGACTGGATGAGATCTTTCATCGCATTATTGGTCGGGACGGGAATGGCTATAGTTTGACCTATGGAGGAGGGATTCCTCATTCTGTAGTGCCACGCGCTGCGGTTGTCGGTCCTGCTGTTGCTCATATGACACAGAAGATGTCAGATTTTGAGGCACGGCTACGCGCTTCCGAGGAGACAAATGCGCAATTGACAGCTGAGGTTAGAGCACTGCGGGAATATGTGCGTCGAGCTGATGGTATAGGGGATCATACGACGCAGGTATATACTGTATTTATTTATTTAATTTAAATTATTTTTGTTATTAAAATATTTATAATGTTTATTTGTTGTAGGCACGTGGCCCACCAGAAGGAGGTAGCAGTGATGACAACGCGTGACGCACCATATATTCACGAGATATGTTTTTTGTTTTTACTTGTAGGGTTGACATTGATGTACTGTATTTATTCATTTAAGTAATGAATTATTACCATCCATGGTGGTCTTTTAAATATTTTATACACATATTGAGTTATTGATCAGATAATCTTGAATGATTCTACATTTGAAAAAGTCGAACTAATTCCAACAGATCAATAAATCTGATATTATAGATTATGTATTATCCAATATATTTTTTATAAATTTCTGTATGGTATCGATAAAAGAAATATGTATTAATTAGATGTTATCACTTTTATTTTTCACTTTTGTAATCAATGGGATGGCCTTTGCACCCCCGGAGAGCCCCTCGCACCCCCGTACAGCCCCCCCCCCCCCCCGCACCCCCGTACAGCCCCCCCCCCCCCCCCCGCACCCCCGTACAACCCCCCGCACCCCCGTACTGCCCCCCACCACCCCCGTACAGGCCCCCGCCACCCCTGTACAGCCCCCCGCACCCCCGTACAGCCCCCCCCCCCCCCCCGCACCCCCGTACAACCCCCCACACCCCCGTACTGCCCCCGCCACCCCCGTACAGCCCCCCGCCACCCCCCGTACAGCCCCCCGCACCCCCGTACAGCCCCCCCGCACCCCCGTACAGCCCCCCGCACCCCCGTACAGCCCCCCCCCCCCCCCCCGCACACCCGTACAACCCCCCTCACCCCCGTACAGCCCCCCGCCACCCCCGTACTGCCCCCCGCACCCCCGTACAGCCCCCCGATTGTGTCCTTTTCAGCAGCGCGGCGCGCGCTGAAATGGCGCGTTGGGGGGTCAAAACCACACGAACGACCTCTGAATGCCACGAAACCGTACGACAACATTCGGGACGTGAATTGTGAAATGGTCGGCTAGACGGCACCTCATTCGGAGGTGCCGTGTGACCGCGGTGGCCGGAAACGCGTTTCCGGCGCCATAAAACACCAAAACGGCGTGCAGCGGTCCAATTCGGAGCAAACGTGCTCCGAACGACCTGAAACTGCACGGGAACGATAGAAATATTATTCCTGAGATGCGGGAGAAGGCCGCACGTCCATCGGACATGCGGTGCGCGCGGCACGTCCGATTGTGTCCTTTGCAGCAGCGCGGCGCGCGCTGAAATGGCGCGTTGGGGGGTCAAAACCACCCGAACGACCTCCGAATGCCACGAAACCGTACGACAACATCCGGGGCGTGAATTGTGAAATGGTCGGCTAGACGACACCTCATTCAGAGGTGCCGTGTGGCCGTGGCGGCCGGAAAAGCGTTTCCGGCGCCATTAAACACCAAAATGGCGTGCGGCGGTCCCATTCGGAGCAAACGTGCTCCGAACGACCTGAAACCGCACGGGAATGATAGAAATATTATTCCTGAGATGCAGGAGGAGGCCGCAGGTCCATCGGACGTGCAGTGCGCGCGGCACGTCCGATTGTGTCCATTTCAGCAGCGCGGCGCGCGCAGAAATGGCGCGTTGGGGGGTCAAAACCACCCGAACGACCTCCGAATGCCACGAAACCGTACAACAACATCTGGGGAGTGAATTGTGAAATGGTAGGCCAGACGGCACCTCATTCGGAGGTTCCGTGTGACCGCGGCGGCCGGAAACGCGTTTCCGGCGCCATTAAACACCAAAACGGCGTGCAGCGGTCCCATTCGGAGCAAACGTGCTCCGAACGACCTGAAACCGCACAGGAACGC